>AYEL01066731.1:0-68060 GCA_000484575.1 Olivierus martensii | reverse complement strand
ATAATAATAATAATAATAATTTAAAAAGTAAAATTTAAACTACTTACTTTGTATGAATCCAGAATAATTTGACAACATTTCCTTCTACATATTTTTCATTTCCACTTACATCATCACCTTCAAAATCATTTTTATCATCTGATAAAAAACAGTAAGATTACAGTAGGTCCCCAATTTATACAGTTAATTCATTCAAAAAATTTCCATTTAAGTTGAAAACTGCATTAGTCCAACAATGCTTAAATATTGATTTAAGCATTGATTCAATTTGATATACAGTGCATTATGCTTAATCACAGAATCCCACACATCGGGATAGATGAAATTTGGACCCATTTAAAGACTGCTCCCATTATCCAAAGTTAAAAATTCCAAGTTCACAGAATCTTTTATATCAATAAGTTATAAAATTTTTATCACAAAAATACAACACCTTGAAAAAATAGTCACAATACTAAATAAATAAAAGTAAATGTTTATTGAACTTTGGTTAATTTCTATACAATTCTAGAACACTAAAAGTTTAAAGCAAAACACAGTAATATTTATTAAATTATAATGGAAGCAATTAAAAGCATATATGATTGATTTACAACTAATGAAAGATTCATTTGTGTTTTATTATAAACTTATCCAATGTTGATTGTTGTGCACATTCAATTAATTGACTTCTTACGAACAAAACCATATTGATCCAGTGCAGACATGGGACTGTTTTCATTTCCTTTCTGCGTAAAATCAACTGCTATAATTAATATTTCTTTTGTTGATGTTATTACCAAGTAATTGATGTCATTAGTGTTTACAGGTCACATGCACAAAAATGAAATGCTTTCAAACCAGACTCCATCTCACTATATTTCGAAGGAGTCTGAACTGAATCTACTAGTCCCAATAAGCAGTGCACTGGTCCTAATAAACAGAGTAAATTTTGCTTAATTTAGCACATTTGAATTAGGTTCTGCAAATTTGATCCTAATAAGTAGCTGGTCCCATTATCCGGTGGTCCGATTTAGCAGAATGCACCATATATGAATAAGTACATTAGCAAATAAAATGGCCAAATGAAATTTTTATGAATACACTTAAGCATAAACAAGGAAATTTAAGGTCATAAATAATATTTTTGCTAAAAAGTAATTATTTAATGGATTTTTCATTTGCACTTTATGAAAATTCAACAAAAATAAAATGACTTATACATTTGTATTTTTATGAAATCACATAAATCAAAACTATATTCATTGGGAACTTAGTGTACTAACATTTTCCATTTTATTTTATTTTTTTTTAAGACTTAAAATAACAGAACAATTGTTTCAAAATAATAATTAATAATACCATTATCTGCGTTGACATGCTCTACATCAATGGATGGCTTATATTTGCATCGAGACACATCCGTAATAGCAAAACTGAGTATTGGATATGTAAGTAGAAATTCTGATATGGAACAAAAACAAGCTTGACTACTTGTAGGCTCTTGAAGAATTTGCAGTATATATAATACCTAAATTTATAATTTATTTATAAATATTTTTGCAATGTTTAAGAAATTTATAAAATTTTCTACTTACTTTTCTATTAATATCCGTTAATAGTAAATATGATGATGATAAATCTAATTCTGCCTTGAAACACATTTGAACATTATCACCATCATTGAGCACAAACCTATTTCAAAATGATATATAAAATTATGAATATATTTTCTATTGTTATAAATTATAATCGATCAAAATAATTATTAAACAAACTTTATTGTCTGTAAACAAGTCCAAGATTCACAACTCCATAATTTCAGTTCTTGATTCTTTTCTGCTCCAGTAATGGCAAATTTCCAGAACTGAACACTAAAATTTTATGAAAATATTTTTATTTAAAAATATATAAAAATAGTAACATAATGAATTGCTGAATTTGTTTTAATTCTTACTCAGGATTTGGATTTTTATGGTTATCAAGAAAAAACAAGCATGAGAGTGCTTTTCCTTTGTGTGGATCCCATTGATGAAGGCATCTATTAATTATATAAAACTTTTTTAAAAATTAATTTAAAATAGTGGATCCCATTGATGAAGGCATCTATTAATTATATAAAACTTTTTTAAAAATTAATTTAAAATTATTTATTAAAAATCAATAAATATTTAAGAGATTTTTCTTTTTAAGCATTAGGAATGATCCAACCTGGGACTAGTACTTTTGTCTGTATATAAAACTTGAAAAAACTTAACATTTCCATCTGTACTGGCAGTTGCTAAGGCAGTTCCATCAGGAGAAAGAGCAGCATCAATGATTGGCTAAAAATAAATTAAAATGTGATTATAGATATTGAACTTTTGCTAATGTTTTAACAAGAGAAAGAAAGATGATTTATGTTTTCAAAAGCTAAAAATAAATTAAAATGTGATTATAGATATTGAACTTTTGCTAATGTTTTAACAAGAAAAAGAAAGATGATTTATGTTTTCAAAAGAAAAACTTTAAAATTAAATGTGAATTATTATTAGATTGTAATTTGAATAGTTATTTTAATTAATATTTTTATATTTAAAAATAGCCATTTATACTTTTGTTTAATTATGAATGTTCAAAATTTGTTCTTTGAACTGTATAACTCAAGGATGGCCAACCTGTAGTGATTGCACCAGTAGGTTGGCCATCCCTGAGTTACTTGCCATTTGACTTTGAATTTCAGAGCCACTAAGTGCCAAGTGATCTTCAGATTTAAGTCTAATAAGACAATAAACTTCCAAATAATGTGGTTTTAGTTATTAATTAAAAATTTTTTAAATTTTCATCAAGTATTGTATGAAATTTATACAATTCTCAAAATTCTTTATGTTATGTTATATTATTAGAAAAAATAAATCCAATTTTCTGGAAGTTAGTATTGATGTTTTCATTCTATTTATTAAAAATTCATTAATTATAAATTTTATTATGGCAAATATTTTACTAAAATAATTTATTTATTAATGAACGAAGATAATTTATTTATTTAAATCATTACATAGGCTAAATTACACATCTTCCAGTAGAACTACAAAATATTGTCATTATTCAAATTTATATATGAATAAAATAATATATTTGGGATTTATACAGATAGAATAATGTGTAATCATTATAAAGTTAAATAGTGTTATATAGTTACAAACCTATTGAAAAATGAGGTATATTATGGATATTCATATTATTGTACAAGCAAATCAACTGATTCAATACTGGATTGCTTTAGTTAAAGTGGAAGTGAATTTTGTGTTAAAAACAATGGTACACACAATAAATGTGATATATCAGATACAATCAGTAAACAAAATAAGTAATATCCATTAATTTAAACAAATTACAGTATATAATTAATCAATGATTAAATAGTATTTTGTAAAAACAAACATTTTTCTCTGCAAAATGAAATAGTTGTATAGATTTATACTCTTCATTAAAATGAAAATTTGTAAACTGAGGGATACCATACATTTAAAAATATAAACAGTATTTATTATTTATATAACTATTAGACATAATTGTATTTTTATAGAGTAAATTAAAGTGAATATTTGATTAAAAAAATAGTCCAAAAGCATATAAAACAATGGCAGTGAGCATGTGCTCACCCTTAACAATCAGTTGAGTACTGCTGAATGATATTTATGTTAAATACCTTTCTCATTCTATTTGTTAGAATTAGTGTAGAAGACAAAATAGAGGAGTGTCAGATGAAAAATAATTATTGATTAAAGAAATGATTGAAATAAGCAGAAGTTAATTAAAATAGAAATGTTTTCTTATAAAATATCTAAACTTTTTCCATTATTTTGAAATTAATGATTTTATAAAAAGAAAAAATAAAGAGAATTAAATTCTTCTATAGGGCAAAATTTTACAAAATTTGAAATATGTTTATGGCATTCAAGCATAAATAATAACTGGAAGATATCTTGAAAATTTCAAATATAAATTTTAAAAATGATGAAAATATTGAAATTCGCTTAAAGATTCATATTTTGAATGAAGAAAATGATTAAAACTAAAATTTTAAGAATCTATGTAGTGAAATTGTTAATATTTTATTCAATGATTATGTTGTTCTCTATTATTAATTTAATTTTAATGTAAAATTTTAACAATTTACTTTCAATCTATTTCTGAATAGAATTTATTTGAAAACAGAAATACTGAAATTTATATAATAAGTTATTCAACTATATAGTAATTATCACACAATCATTTCATAGTCTTTTACTATATTCCAAAATAAATGAATTAAATATTTAGTGAATATTTTAAAAGATTATTTTATATAACATCATATAAATTAATAACATGAAGTAAAAAATAAATTACGTACTCTGCTATGTTTCGATATTTTGTGAATTCCTTTCTCTACTTCTTCTGTACACAATTTGCCATTTCCATAATGTTTGGTAACTATGTCAATATTTACAATTTCAGCTTCTTCATTGTGAGTCACTACAAGAAGTTTAGATACATCCTCTATACTATTTTCTTCATCCATGCTACAAGGTTCTTCTGGAATATAAGGACACCAGATTATCCTATGATAATCACTAGGTATTGTGTCATGTGGCCGAATGATCTGAACAACAGAATTTCCACTGTAGTTTTTGTTAAGGAATATTTTTAACCATTGAATAAGAAAATTATTTTCAGCACTTAAATATTAATAAAGGATACTTGAGTTTTCCATCTTGTTCAATAATTTCATAAACATAGAGAGAACCTATTTCATCTACACAAGCTAATAAAACATCTGTACTAGAATAAGAAAATGCCAGATCTTTCACTTCTCCAGTCATTCCTTTGACAAGAGTACGTTCTCCTGTTTGAGGTTTTAAAACTCTGACCATCCCTGATGGACAGTTAAATACTAGAAATAAAATTTTAATATATTTCAATAAAATAAAATGTTAAGAAAACATAAAAATAAATTGAATTTATTTAAAATAAACAGTTAAATACTAGAAATAAAATTTTAATATATTTCAATAAAATAAAATGTTAAGAAAAAAAATAAATTGAATTTATTTAAAATATTGTAAATACCATGTATATTTATATTAAAAATCAAGAAATTAATATTTGATATTAATAATAAGATAACTTTAAAATGAACTATATTTATGCATAGTAAAATTTACATCTTTAAGAAAAAATTATAAAACATAGTTTTAATGTAAGTTCAATGGTCATAAAATAAAGTAGGCAGGAATACTTATGGTAATTTAAAATGATTTTGGATAATATAGCAATAATAAAAAAAAATACTATAAATTACGTTAAATAACAATATAACTGTTTCTAAATATCATAAAATAGTCTATACATAGTACAAATCAGTATAAAACAAAAATATCTTTCATCACATTACAGTTTTTGGTTAAGCATTAACTAATTGTTTAATTGATGAAAGTTATCTGCAATTAAAAATTTTACTGTATCTGTACTGTAATTACAAATATTTTTGTTTTACTACTTTTAGTGCTGAATATATCTGATGCTATTTTAAACTTGTTACATTGCAAACTCATTTATATCTTTGATTTAGATATGCATTAATTGCTAAAAAAAATGAAAATTTCCATAAAAAATGTAAAATAGTGTCATTGTTCCATGTTTGTATGTTTTTATAAAAAAAAAATTCTTTAAATAATTTGTATTTTAATCTTTCGTCTTCATATTACATTTATATTTTTAATTTATTTATAAGTTTTATGAACAAATTTACCTGATATGGCCACCTTTAAATTCTATAAATCATTTATTTCAATAATATATATGTTTTTAAAATTTTAGTTATTTTGTTACAATTAACAATTATTTAATAATATTGTTAATTTAATTCATATGAATAATATATTTATGACATTTTAATTCAAAGCATATAACACTTCTAAAATTCAACACTGAAAGTCACAGGAAATTGAACCAAATTAACATTTTTTTCTACTCAAACTACAAAAATAATAAGTACTAAATTTCATAATTAATAGGAATTAAGCATGGGTACAAACACAGGTTTATTATAAGTATTTACAATAAGATCCGATATAACTTCAATGCACAAATTCATTTGCAAGCCATAAATGAGCATCTACCATGTACAAGTAGAAGAAAGTAAATCCTTTGTATACTATACTTAAGCATACTATATGATGGGGATCTGCAACAAAGAAGTTACACATGACCTTAGAAGTTAAAAGAAATTCTACCTTGTTTATAAAACTTTGAAATGATAAGGAACCATATGATAGCCAGCAGTGCTTATGATAGCTTGGAGTTTATATTTTACCTGTTCATAATATAACATTTAGTCAATGTGAAGAATATGTAAGTAGAGTCGTTAATTTCAACGAATACAAATAATAAAATAATTATAACTATCCTAACAGTTCTAATGATTCTGCAAATCCAGAGTTCAGCCTGAGCTCAGGTCTTACTATTTCCTAAAATAATCTATCAAAACAATCTATCTAACTTTAATGTCTAACCAGTAAAAAAAAAAAACAACCAGAAACTTACAATTAGAAGTATCAATTAAGTGTTAGATCTAGAACGACAAAACAATGTTAGAAACTTACACTAATGAAGTGAATAAATTTTCAAAACAAATTAAAAAACAAAAATATAAATTTATTAGACTCAAAAGCACTTACAAAACTGTATTTATCAATAAACAGTAATAAAGCACAATTCAAACAACCAACAAAACTTGTTTAATCTAAAACAACCAGAAACTTACAATTAGAAGTATCAATTAAGTGTTAGATCTAGAACGACAAAACAATGTTAGAAACTTACACTAATGAAGTGAATAAATTTTCAAAACAAATTAAAAAACAAAAATATAAATTTATTAGACTCAAAAGCACTTACAAAACTGTATTTATCAATAAACAGTAATAAAGCACAATTCAAACAATCAACAAAACTTGTTTAATCAAACTCAAATATCCAAAAATCAAAATATTCACAATAAATATAACCTTAAATCCTATTTAAATTCTAATACCTCCACCACCGATACAAACTTCAAGCAATTGTAGACTCTTACAAGAAATCTGAATGTCACTATTCCAGTTCTAGCTCAATACAACACCTCACTGTATTGTCAGACAGACAGTTTAATACTAAGTAATTACAGTCTCGAACTTTGATCATTTGCATAAATTCGCGTAATAGCAGCAAATTTATTAGCTTACAGAATAATCAATTCATGTCATCCTCTTTACAATTTAATTATATACCAAACAAAACATTGACAAGAGATCATTCTTATATTCTCATATCGGCTCAGTGGCAGAATTTATTCAAATTAGATGATGTCACAGTATTATTAAAAAAAATTTCATTGTAAAACTACTAGATGCTTAACATATTGGAACTATAAACAAGGTGGTGGCAAACTTCCAACATGATGAATCAAATTTATTTCAGAAGTTGAAAACTTTTATTTCAAAAACTCTGCTAAATTACAAACTAAACACTTAAAAATAAAACACTAATTGTAATTAAGTACAAAAAATAAGGATAAACATTTATTTAAAAAAAGTTTTTGATTTTCTAAATAAATCCTTATCAGTTTTCAATTCTCAGAATACAAAATTTTAAATGTAGTAGGAAGCTTGTTTGGAAGACGATTGTCCGTTCCGTAACTCGTGATGCTAAATACTGAGACGGAGAATGTGGAAGTAAGTTAACTCTTAAACAGAAAAATATATTACGTTAAATAATATTGAAAATAACAATAAATAATAAAAGAGCATAATAAAATAATAAACAGGATAGGTCAGAGTTAACCTCTTCACAAACATATAATAACTTATCTTTTAAGGATTAAAAAATCAACATAATATAATGAAAGGCAATCTCTCTATTGCCATGGATATAAGGTTCCATGAACAACTTGCAAATTATGTGGAAGGAAATGAGAGTTTTAAAAACTTGTTCAAGAACAAAGATTTACTCTTAGAAGAATTATCAGTAATAGCACAAAAAGAAATTTACTGTAGTTATTAACAATCAACAGTGTGCACCCATTTCTAAGGCATGGCAATATAACATAATTACATATTTACAATATGTAATTATTAAAGGTCAATTTGTATGAATAGTATAGTATTATGTACAATTTTTGTTAAACTATTTTTTATTATAAAAATCTTTACTAATTTTCAGCTGATTTAATGTTTTATGATATTTACTATTGCTATTTAACTAAAATTTATTAGTAGAATTGTCTTTGTTTTACGTTGTAAGCCAATATATGTACATATTATATAATATGTACATATTATATTATAAGCCAATATATGTATTTAAAAAACGTTTTTTAAATACATGTTTATCCTTATTTTTGTACTTAATTACAATTAGTGTTTTTATTTTAACTGTTTAGTTTGTAATTTAGCAGAGTTTTTGAAATAAAAGTTTTCAACTTCTAAAATAAAATTTGATTCATCATATTGGAAGTTTGCCACCACCTTGTTTATAGTTCCAATATGTTAAGCATCTAGTAGTTTTACAATGAAATTTTTTTTAATAATACTATTTGAATTTATGCTTATTATAAAATGCAATTTTAAACTATGATTGACATTTATTAAAAACAAATTTAATTAAAAAAGATTAATGCAATCAAATTTCCCTAACAATAAACATGAACTTTGTAAATAAAGTATAGTATAAAATTTACATTATTTATTAAATGTTAAAATAATGTATAGATAATGCATTATTTCATATTTTAGGCTTATATAACATGAAATACTATTTTTTAATGCTTTTTATACAAAATATGCATTGTTATCTAAAAAAATGATACATTGATGGACAGCAATGTTGAGGATCACTGAATAAAAGTAGATAAGACAATCTCTAATATTTTCAGTCAAGCTCCAAAGTTGTGTCAGCTCCAAAGATTCAAATAAATAAGCAATTATTATTATGCATTCATTTGGGAGACAAAATTTTCACTTCTAACAACTGTTGTGTGATGGATGCAATTCCTATTTTATTAATTGCAACAAAATTTATTTTATATGTTTCATTTTTGTTTTTGCTTTCGTATATCTCAATCTATTATTTGAATATCTTGCATGCTATAAATAATTGCTATTAAAAATATTTCAACTATTATCATTATTTCCAATCAACACAGTGATAATTTGTTTCTTCAAATTAGACAATGAAAAGTTTATTTTAACATCATTTGTAAAATACATCAGGATTTCAAAGAAGTTATAAAAAAAATGAAAAAATTTGTGTTAGAATCAAGAAAATATAGCAACAACTTATATTTTGTTTCAAATATTTAAAAAATGAATTTTTTATTATGATAAAATACAAAAACAAAATTACCTTCCAGCATATATTATACATCATGGCATCTGAACATTTTAGATTTCACCACACACAGATATCACTGTCAGTATGTTATGCAGGGCAATTCTACATTATAACAGGGATGCATAATAAAACAGATTGTATGTTATAGCAAAAATATATTAAACAAGAATGTGTTAAGCAAAGTATATCTGCCTAACATATTTTAATTCAAAGAGTAGTCAATCACCCCCTCCCAAAATTATTTTTGTCTAATCCATCAAAAAATAGCTTAAAATTTAAATTTTAATATTAGGTTAAGTAGTCAATCACCCCCTCCCAAAATTATTTTTGTCTAATCCATCAAAAAATAGCTTAAATTTAAATTTTAATATTAGGTTGATGAATAATTCTGTAGCATTGTGATTTGGTCTGGCAACCCTGCAATGCTGTTCAATTTGTTACGTTTTTAATTGTCACGTTTACTTTGGAGTGTTGTCCTGTGGAATACGAGCTGTCAGCGAGATTGTTACAAATGATTGTTATTTTTGGAACACGAGCTGTCAGCGAGATTGTTACAAACGATTGTTATTTCTTAACTGTTGAAGGTGGAGTGCCAGTGTTGTCTTGTGGAATACGAGCTGTCACCGAGATTGTTACAAACGATTGTTGTGGAACACGAGCTGTCAGCGAGATTGTTACAAACGATTGTTATTTCTTAACTGTTGAAGGTGGAGTGCCAGGTTAAGAAAAACGAACATTTCCGACATATTCTGCTGTACGAGTTTAACCGAAGGTTCAAGTTCAGTAAATGCAGCTAGGAACATCTGTGAAGTGTACGGAACTAATGCCATTGGTGAAAGCACAGCAAGGAAATGGTTTTCTCATTTTAAAGCGAATCAGCATGATGGAATTTGATTTGCATGATGGAAGATGCACAGGAAGACCATCCGATTTTGATGAGAAATGTTTAAACAGTTTCATCCACGAAAATCCACGTCAGACCACCAGAGAATGGGCTAGTGCGATGGAATGTGACCAAGCAACCATCGCTCAACATTCGCATTCCATGGGAAAATCCAGAAGCCACATTCTTCTGCATCATGATAATGCACGCCCTCATGTTGCCAACATGACAAAAGCAGTTATCCAGGAGCTTGGATGGGAGATTGTCCCCCATCCCCCCTATTCACTGGACCTTGCCCCTTCAGATTTTCAACTTTTTCCATTCCATTTCCAATCACATTCAAGGACACACCTTCGAAGACGATACTGCTCTCCAAACTTGGATTGATGTTCCTAAACTCAAAACTAACAGATTTCTTACAGACGGGAGATCCAAAAACTACCCCAACGTTGGCAGGAAGTTATTCACAATGATGGAGATTACATTGTTGAATAGTTGCTTGCTTGATTTAGTCAAATTTTTAATTGAATTTTAACAACAAACCTATATTTAAAATGCTACGGAATTATGCATCAACCTAATAAAATGAATTTTAAGAACAGCGGTTCAGGATTATATTTCCTTTATACATTCTGGATTTTGTCTTCATTTCTACAATTCACTATTTAATTAACATTTTTGCAAAAACTCAAAATAGTAGAAAATTTTCTTCTTAGTATTTTTTGCCAGAATCAAAATAGGGTATTGAGATTTCTTTCCTGAAACTCATTGACTACCAAATCATAATAGCTTCACTGATCCCTGAATTCCAAATAGATTTATGTTAAGCCTAACAGATGTTTTTATAAATTTAAACACTTATTTATTTTACTTTTTATGCAATATTTTTTATTTTTATATATGATATTAATCAATATGTTTAGTTTTAAAATAATTATATATAGCAGTGATATTTATGATCGACTATACTTAAATTGGAAATTAAAAAAATGGGAAGAAACTTATAATAAAAATAATATTGAAATTAAGAAAGATAAAAATAAACAAACATTTTTGGTATATTATATGAAGAACGTAAATTTTATAATGAAAGAGAATTTTTTAAAAAATTTAATATAGGAATAGCTCCAGTAATGCAATTTAAAGTCAAATATTTAACATTTGTTGGAAGACAAACTGAACAAGCAATAAATAAACATAATGTAATTTATAAAGTAGGATGCACTTGTGCTAATAAACATTACTATATTGGGGAGACTAAAAGACAACTAAAAATTAGAATAGAAGAACACAAAAGGTATATAAATTTAAGACAATTAAAATCTGGGTTATCTGTTCATTGCATAAATAATAATTGTAATATTGATAAAGATACCATTTCCGTATTAAAACAAGAAAAGCACCCGGATTTGAACCCGGATCCTCCAGGGTGGTAAGCCAAAGCTTTACCACGCGGCCATCTGGCCGACATTAAGAATTTTAGTTATCAAAAGTTTTATAATTTAATGTTTTAAATATTTACTGTGAATTGTTGGAAATAAATAATGGTTTAAACAATTTCTCTTATCTGTTCCTGTGTGCAAACATGCACTGAAAAATTTGGTGAATAAAGTTCTGTCGTTGAAAAGAGATGGATATTAATACTTTTTAAGTATAATCAATGTTTAGTTTTATTGGACATAAATGAATTTTTCTTATAATACTCAATAGATGAATTTTTCTTATTTTAATTATTTATGCCTAAGATTATAGAAATATATTCTATCCATCAATCGTATATTTCTATCTAATAATATATCATTTATCAAAATAATATTAATTTAATCTGTTTTATTAGTATCTATTCAACAAGAAATATTTATAGATAATAAAAGGAATTTATTTTTAAGCATATATTTATTAAAAATTTCTATCTAATAATATATCATTTATCAAAATAATATTAATTTAATCTGTTTTATTAGTCTCTATTCAACAAGAAATATTTATAGATAATAAAAGAAATTTATTTTTAAGCATATATTTATTAAAGTCATTTTCATTTTTAATAGACTGTATTGATAAAATAATAAATACAAAAAAATTAAATAAACCAGAAAAATTTTTCTTGTTAAAATAAGAAAATAAAATGTTTTAAGAACAAAAGGCAGTGATCAGATTGCAGTCAACTACAAACAATGAAAACATTTCATCAAAAAAAAATTTTTCCAACTTCAAGGAACTATAGTTCAAAGTGGCAGAGTAAGCTAGCTTGATCACATCCAACTATAGTTTGAACTGGCAGTATTCAGATTAAATCTTTCTATAAGATTTCATAAACTCATTTTGTGTAGCAAAATTAATAATAAAAAACAAATAATATCAATTTCAATATATATATATCACATCAATTTGTAACCATAGCAACTATATTATGGATTTCCTCTAAAATTGGACTTGCACCACTTTTAAAAAATAAACAGTTTGTATATACTTTTTGTGCTTTTATTATTCCATTAGAATTTATTGATAGATAAGAGCTACACAATTAAACAATTGTATAAAGTAAACTAATTTGCAAATTATTTAGCTTACTTAGAAAGAAAATTACTGAAAATAGTGTTGTCCTAATTTCAAGAAAATTTAATTTATTAAAAATTGCATTTTATTTAAAAAAATAAAGAAAAAGAAATAACAATGTTTATGTTATTTTGCATTGATGATTCAGTGAAATTACTTATTACTTTTTTTGTAATAGCAACAGACTTAGGCCGGCCGCAAACTAGTCGATATCGGCGCAATCTGATTGGTGCCGATGCTCGAGTAGAGACCATTTGTCTGCACTTCATCGGTACTTCGTCATTTTGCATCATGAATGGAGGTGTGGCCGGCGACCGTAGGTTTATCTATCTTGTTTGATATTTTCGACGACCAAGTGCCGACGGTCATGTGCAATAAACGTTATTGCAAAGTAAAAACGCAGTGCGCAGACCAAGAAAAATTTTCGGTTCAAGACTTTTAGGTTCTGTGCACTTAATGCTATGATTAATAAAAAGTTCTTATTTTATTAAATTCTATCGTGTTTTAAATCAAATACATTATACAAATCTTAAGAAAAGTTATAATTTATAATTTTGATAATTTCGTTTGGATGAACAAAGCTGGAGTTACAACTATCGAACGAGTAAAATGTTGTAAAATCTCTCTCTTACCTTCTTTAATAAATCTTTGATTTGTTTTAAATTGTCGCCGTGTTCATTTTAATCTGTTCTCCCATCCTTACCCTTATCTCCACGAACGCGCAAGATCTAAACTTGTCATTCCGTTAGGTTAGTTAAGCCGCCATATCCTCGTGAGATATTTTGATCTGGCGGCGGTTACTTATAGAGCTCATCACAGGCTGACCAATACCCATGATGGGGTCAACCAGATAATCAAGGATAAAATTCAACGGGCCGGGCCCCGTATGAACCTGTCATTCCGTCAGTCCGCGTTTCCACAGTTCGTTCTATGAAGTGTTCGTTATCCGAGCATAAAAATCTTTCGCAAAAGTGTTCGTTATCCGAACAGTTCGTTAAGCGATCACCCACTGTGCAATTACTATTGTATTAGTGTTATATTCTCTATTATTAATAAAAATTTTAAGTGATATTATTTAAGATTTCTTTAGGAGCAACTTATAAAATGAGGTTCCAATTTAAATTTTGTCTAGGGCCCGCTAAAGGCTTAATCTGGCACTGAGTAAGGAATATATGCTCCTGAGATTCATTCGTAAATCGTTTAAACAGATTTTAAGGCGACGAGTACTGAAGGAATATAATATACTGTAATACTGGCTAACAAGTTTGATAACTAGGCAGCTTGAGATGCGTTTAATGAAAGATCATTGTCATAATTTAAAAAAAAAATGATATGGTCGCAAGTACATTAGAAGCATCATTTAATGCGGTTATTGGGCAACATACTCTACCTCTGCGTTATAGCTTAACCGCGATATATCGGACTATAACTATAGGGTGTCAAAGTGAGGGGTCGTGTGGAGGTGAAAAAAGTTATCTAATACATTTTTATTATATACTAGGATTGTAATTCCGGTTATTTAAGGAATTGTATAACTATTCGATAAGCAATTATTAATCCTGTAACTGCGGTATACGTAAAATGAGAAATAATTAGTATTAGTGATTGTACTGGAGGTTCCCGTCTCGAGAACTCTCGAGATTTACAAGAAAATTTCATTCCCGATTCTCGAGAATTTATTATTATTATTTCGGGATTCCCCATTTTTGAGAAAAAATTCTTATAAATCTCGGGAATTAAAAATATTTTGCGAATTTGTAAATTCGCAAAATATTTTTAAATAAATTTCATAGTGATTTATTAATTATTTTTGACCAGCGACGTTTTGAGTTAATGGCGAATAAGCCATGTGGTTTATCTTCGTCACTTCTACTAACTTTATAAATAATATTTAAAACAGGCATATAAACCATAAATATAAAATAAAACATAGATCAATAAAATGTACAAAAATGAATTTATTGCAGTTTTAAAGAATTATATTATTGTAGACCTGCCGTGTTATGACATAGGCAGATTTGTGATGACGTTTACATAATAAAGCCAAACACAGTTTAGATAGCTGTGTTTGACCTTATACTCCATTCAGCAGTTTGTCAGAGAAACAATATATATTGACAGCGCCGGCTCTAGGGATCCCAGCGCCCCGATGCAGCTTTCTTGTAACATCTACTCAACACCCTCAGGCCGGTAGCAAACTAGGCGATATCGGCGCAATCTGATTTGTGCCAATGCTCGAGCATTCGGCGGTCCTTATCGGTACTTCGTAATTAACATCTACTCAACACCCTCAGGCCGGTAGCAAACTAGGCGATATCGGCGCAATCTGATCGTGCCAATGCTCGAGCATTCGGCAGTCCTTATCGGTACTTCGTAATTTTACGTCATCAATGAAAGCGTGGCCGGCGACCATAGGTTTATCTGTCTTGTTTGATATTTTCAACGACCAAGTGCCAACGATCATGCGCAATAAACGTTACCACAAAGAATGACGAATAGAAAGCGCGCTAATTTCGTTTGTACGAGCAAAAATGGAGTCACAACTATCGAATAAATGGAATGTAATATGATAATATTGATATAATATGATATTATTGTTGTAATATTATGAAATAACTACATCATATGGAAGTCAAAAAGATTTTATTCGAAGCAGTTTTATTAATTAAAATAAATACCGCTATGATGAAATATTTTCGAGACGCAGCTCTTGAACCACTGTATTCATAATTCCCCTCTCCTCTCGACGTCGAATCCATTTTTTTTTGTCATGTTCTGGATGCCTTTTCAGAGGTGAGCTGCCTTCTTCCGTGCAAACAGTAACACATATTGCTAAAAAGATATCGTCTTCTATCTCTTCGTCTGCCATAATGTCAACGAGACAGCTCTTGAACCACTGTATTCATGGTTCCTCACGACCAGCCACTGGTCTCCTTACGACGTCTAATCCATTTCTGTCATGTCCTCGGTGCATTTTGAGAAGTAAGCTGCCTTCTTCCATGCAAATAGTAACATATACTGCTAACAAGATATCGTCTTCGATCTCTTCATCTGCCATGATGTCAATAAACAAGGAGGCGATGCAAGAGAAAGTAAGTCTAAGTTAATTAGTCGGTTGTAAATGTCACTATATTTCATTTGCGCATGTCTACCGGATAAATCGCTCTAGTAACCTGCTTACGACCTAATGACGTCACATTGTAGGCAACTTGGTCGACTAGTTTGCGGCCGGCCTAAGATTCTATTTTTCCTGATAAACAATGAATTGTCTGTAATAAACAAAAGAAAACTAATGATAAATTATATTAAAAGGTCTTCAGAATTTCTTATTTTTTGGTAGATGCTTTATGATAATTCTCAAAGCAAAGCTAAAGCTTAATGTATAGCCATTACATAACAAGTAAAATAGAATCTTATGATCAACATATGGTCATTTTAAAATAAAGTGAATTTATAATCATCATCCCTCAAAGCATTTAAATTTAATCTACCATGTTTCTCTTATAGAAAGCATATAAATAAGCACTTTCAATAGATTAAATAATTAACTTAAATAATTAAATAACTTTCAAAATAATTTACTGCAAATTAATTTGCAATAAATTATTTTGAAAGTTGAGAGATGAAATCCATTAATTCTGTGATTAGTCAATGCAATTCAATCGGTTCAAGTACACCCAATGATAGGATATATAAAAAGGATTCTTTTTTGTGTTTGATTCTTGTAGTTTTGTCTTCATTATGTTTTCTAAAATAATGTATAATGTCCTGGTAAACATTTATCCACAATATCCACAAAAATTTAAATTCAAAAATATCCAAAATTTATGGATTTCTCACAAAAGTGAGAAATCCATAAATTTTGGATATTTTTGAAATTCCAACTTACAGCAGTGTGGTTTCGTTTCAAACTCCACTGTTGTAAGTTGAAGATTGTTTGTATACCCAAAAAAGTAATTAGGAAAACTATTTTATGAAATATCATTAACTATTTCAAAAAAACAACTGTATGCAGAGTAGTGTTGTTAATGTTTTGCAGAATATGAACTCTAACAAAAATTCTCTAATATTTAAATTAGAGGAAAATATAAAATTTATGGATTTCTCACTTTTGTGAGAAATCCATAAATTTTGGATATTTTTGAATTCCAACTTACAGCAGTGTGGTTTTGTTTCAAACTCCACTGTTGTAAGTTGAAGATTGTTTGTATACCCAAAAAAGTAATTAGGAAAACTATTTTATGAAATATCATTAACTATTTCAAAATAACAACTGCATGAAGAGTAGTGTTGTTAATGTTTTGCAGAATATGAACTCTTAACAAAAATTCTCTAATATTTTAATTAGAGGAAAATTTATTTGGTCAGTATTTTTTAACATTTTTGGTCAGTATTTTGTAAAATAAATGGTCAGTATATATGGATATTTTGATCAGTATAAATAATTAAATGTCAGTATCAAATTACATTTGGTCAGTATAATTTACACTTTTGGTCAGTATAAATAATAAAATTGCAGTAATATTTTTTAGTTGGTATTTTTTATTAGTTCATTTTTTATTGGTTCTTTTTGACTCGGCTGTCATTATGCCTGTACCTGTTCAGCCGGGCCGGTACGTCCATAGTGACAGGGAAAACTGAGATTGCCAAATGCCTGGCGAAATTCTGGCGAAGACAACCCCACACCACGGGTGAGCGTGAGCAGACGTTGGTGTGTTCGCGGCTCGTCGAAAGAGTTGGAAGGCCCCGAGTCACAGATTAATTGATACAGATTGGACACTTCACTTGTTCGAAGTGCTGCCACTATTAGCAGTACCTGGCGTTACTCATTTCAATTTTGTTGTAGATAGTGGAAGGTCAGTTATTATTGTTTCTACGAATCTTATGACAGTTTTATTACAAAAAATTTTTATAATTAAAACTTTTTATAGATTAAAACATTATTTTTATTAATAGTTGAGTTCATTTCAAGTACTCTCCATAGAGGCGCTTCATTCGTTTCTTGTATACAATAGTCTATGAGAGTCCTGTCTCAACTAATCTGTGGCCCCGAGTAGATAGCCGTGGAAAGTCCTAGCCGGAAACTTCGCCTTCGGATCTCGATTGACTTTCTATAGAGATCCAGCAGCAAAACTGGTCGGCCCGGGAGAGTCCCTGCGCCCCGGCCCCAGTAGTAGCTGCCCCTATTGAATAAATTCGTATAGGGTCGGTAGAGCATGGCTGCACCCGTCCCTCGCTGATGGATGCTCTGTAGTTCGCCACTTGACCGTCCGAATCCGGGATTAAAAATTGGTCCGACATATTGGGTGTTGGCGAGCCCATCACAGGCTGGCCAACACCCAATATGGAGTCACCCCGATAGTTGAAAAATGGGGTTCAACGGGCCGGACCCAGACTCCTCATGAAAAACTGAAGGTGTGGGATCCGGATACTCCAGAATGGTGAGCCACAGCTTTACCACGCGGTCAGACTATCCATGCCAGCCGACTTCAACTTATAAAAGCTACTAACATTTATAAATGGTTTTAAATTTTAAAGATAAATTTATATATATCATTTTAAGGAAATAAAAATATACGCTATTGTAGATAAGTTTGGAAATTTTTGACTATTTCAATTAGATTGCCAATTATTATTATTATAATCTTTATATAGAAAAATTTATACATATCTTTTAATCTTTTATATAAAACATTACAAAAAATAAAAATCTCTAAAATGTTTAATAAAAACAATATCTTGTAGTAGTTGCCATCAATCCACTTAATTACAAATGTTATATAGAGTAAGTATAACTTGTAGGCATTTATTGTGTGTGTCATATCCCATTAAATAATATTAATGAATTAAAATAGTTAAAAAAATAGTTTCTGCTATCATATTGAAAATTTTCTTTAAAATGAAACAATCAGTGAATAATATTTACATTTTATAAAAATCAGTTCATTAGCTAATTGCTGCCACAAATAAAAATACAGTATATATTAAAGACAGCATTATTATTCATCAGATCTAGAATGAACACTGCAATAATAAAAGTTTAAATTACGCTTTGAACAATACATTTTAAATAAATTTCTAATACAGGATGTTCCCATGATAATAGTTTGACATCAGTATATCTTTACATTTTAGATAGTAATCATTTATTACAAAATAAAATTAATTAATGAATGCTTTATTGAACATGATGTATCAAATTTTAATCTATTTCAATCAACACCAATCATATTGCTTTTTCCAAACAAAACAGATCTAGCCATATCTCCAAAAGTTTTATTATACATTTTAATATTATTTTCATCAAAATTTTCTATGTGATCTTCTGGTATTAGATAATTTCGGTGTCTTATTAAGAGATGTATTGTGTGATAATCTCGCCATTTTGGACTTCTCATACCAAACAACATATATGCAAGATTATGCACTCCGAAATCATAAGGCACTCTATGAACAAAGTCAGGACGGAGGAGAAGAATGGATTCTGTTGGTAATTCTCCAGCATTGTAATACCATCTAGTTGGTTGATAATATTTATAAGAATGGTACCAGAATTTTAAAAATCTTGCATTCTTATGTGCAATTAAAACTTGTGTTCCTAAATATTGATTTGGTGGCCATCCAATGACAAATTCAAATTTTCGATAATGATGAAGTGATTTGACTACAAAAACATCACTGTCTAAAAATATTCCACCGTATTTCATCAAAATCTGCAGGCGAGCAATGTCTGAAGAATGATATACAGAACTGAGATGCTTACCAAATATATAATTCGGCTTACTTTTGTATTGTATACTCAATCCTGGAATATCCTTAACCATATCCCAATATTTACCAGTTAAATTATGACAATCACAGTGAATTATAATCTGGCTTGGTCTGTGATTTATATATACAGATTTAATGTTTACCATATCAATAAAATTCAGCTCTGAGTTTTGAAAACGAACATAATGAACAATATCAGGAATAATAGGATAATAATAACCAGTTATATTGTTGAAATTAGTAAAATCTACAATATCTCCAGCAATAAAATTACGGACAACAGGAATTGATAAGATCCAATTAAATATGTATGCAGAACTTACTAAAAAAATTAATACTGCAGAAGCACAGAAAATTCGTCGAAGAGAACATTTCTTGAGAGTTTGGAAATGCATGTCAATTATGAAAAATATAGGAGATATTGAAACCTGAAAATGAAAATAAATATATTAAACACTGCAAATTTCAATAAATTAAACATAATTTTAAATTTATATTAAATATTAGTTATTATCAGTACAGGATTTAAGTTATTGACATCCTTAGGCTCTATATACAGTATATGTTTAACATTATATAGTTTTAAACTCCTATGCAAACTATCTAGGCTTGCCTTTATCTAAATCTGCTCATGGTTATTGTATTTTGTTTTTACAATTGACAAAACAAACAGATAGCAATTGGCAATATCATAATCAAATTATACATAATGTGATATTATTAATGGAATATGTATGTTATAAATTCCATTTATCACATTATAACCAAAGTTTATTTTAATTTAGACTAGATAAATGAATTTTATTAAAATTGATTCTCCAGATTCACTTTACAGTGGCATATCCAGAGGGGTCATTTTAATTTAGACTAGATAAATGAATTTTATTAAAATTGATTCTCCAGATTCACTTTAGACAGTGGCATATCCAGAGGGGTGGGGTATGTCCTGGGCAGCAAGCTGAATTGGAGGCTAAGAGCATGGAATATCATTACATTCACCAGATATTTGTATCAAAAGTTTTGCATAATTTTCAATTCTTAAAAATTATTTAAGAAAATGTGTGTGTTGAAGAAAGTTAAAACAGGTGTGTTTTTTGGAGGGGAAGAGAGGGTCAAAACAAATGCCATCCTGAAAACGAGGCTGAATTGGAGGCTAAGAGCATGGAATATCATTACATTCACCAGATATTTGTATCAAAATTTTTGCATTCTTAAAAATTATTTAAGAAAATGTGTGTTGAAGAAAGTTAAAACAGGTGTGTTTTTTGGAGGGGAAGAGAGGGTCAAAACAAATGCCATCCTGAGGAGAGGGGGACAAAAAAATATTGCCCTGGTACCAAAGATTCTTGATATGCCACTAACTTTAGATCATCGAATCAGAAACGATTTTTCTATAGCAAATATGAATGAATTATACAAGGTCAATTTTGACTTTATATAAAAAATTTTGACATGCAAAATATTTAAAAAAATAGTATTATTATTTAGAACACAGCACAATTCTGCAATTTTACCTGGTATATTTGACAGGATAATTACTTTACTATTATAATGAGAGTTAATGATACCATCAATAATGTTACTATAGATGGTAAAGATATACAAAATAAATATATTGAAATAATATATCAAAGAACCAAAAATTACATATTTTAATTAAGTGCTTTTGAAGAAAAAATCCCACACTCAGAACACAAAAAGAGAACAAGAAATTCAAAATACTATATTTAATACTATACTGTAACATAAAATACTGTATTTTAAATATGTATAAAAAAGCTATTAAATGAATTAATAACTTTTCAATTCTTCTTATAAGATTTTAAGCTATTGTATATTGTGAATACTAATATATAATGTATATTATGTATTATAATAATATATCACCTCTCTTTCAAGTTATAGATTTGGCACAAAATGTTTCATCATAATGCTGTAGTAATTTACATGTTAGTAGGAAAATTTATTTTGTAACACTGCTATTAACATATGAACCAGGGAACTCCTATTTTTAGTATCCAATAAAATAAATTGAAAATTCATATGATTCTATAGTTTCAAGATAACCCAATTTATAAAATATAGTTGTAACCAGCTGAATGTCACAGTACTTTTGATATAGAATACACACTATTTCAGTGATTTTCAACCAATGTGCCCTGAAAATTTTTAAAGATCATTAATTAAATTATTTTTATTACCTTATAGAGAGGTTTTATTTTTAAACTAAAACCTCTTTAAATTGCTTATATGAGTATACAATTGTGTAATAAACATATATATAATGTAGTAAAAAATGTATATGCATAAGCAAACTTGTTTTTGATAATCATAATTTAAATGTGCTGCAAAAGTTTAACTATAGGTTCACGAGTGCCATGAGATAAAAAAGATTGAAAATCACTACATTATACAGGGTGAAGAAAAACTGTTGTAAAATTTTGCATGCTGATGGGGGACCTTGAAATAAGTCGAAAATGGAATATATGGTTTGAATAGCATCATTTTTGAGTTATAATCCTTTAAAACTAGCCAATCATCATCGAGTGCCATGAGATAAAAAAGATTGAAAATCACTACATTATACAGGGTGAAGAAAAACTTTGTTGTAAAATTTTGCATGCTGATGGGGGACCTTGAAATAAGTCAAAAATGGAATATATGGTTTGAATAGCATCATTTTCGAGTTATAATCCTTTAAAACTAGCCAATCATCGTTGAGTAAACAAAGCGTCATGATGTGTCATCGCATTACCAGATGCGTCACTCTCCTATTTACTACTAGCTAGTAAGAAGTCAAGTGACACAATGCAATGCGTCTTGGCAATGCGATGCTTTGTGTACTTGATGATGATTGGATAGCTTTAAAGGGTTATAATTCAAAAACGGTGCCATTTAGCCATTTTCGAATTTTACAACAAAATTTTTCTTCGCCCTGTATAAATATTTATTTTTTTTTCTATATTATTATAATTTTAGAAATGAATGCAACGCGTCTTGGCAATGCGATGCTTTGTGTACTTGATGATGATTGGATAGCTTTAAACGGTTATAATTCAAAAACGGTGCCATTTAGCCATTTTCAAATTTTACAACAAAATTTTTCTTCGCCCTGTATAAATGTTTTTTTTTTTCTATATTATAATAATTTTAGAAATGATTTTTGCATGTTTATAAGACCCAACTGTAAACTATTTGGATAAGAAAACAAGGCCATGTTCCAGTGAAAGATATTAAATATAATAAATACTAATGATTTGTTCCAGAAGTTTGTTTTGATAAGATCAAACATGAAAAATCGGATTAAAAAAATTTTGCAACATAATAGACTAGCACATTAATCTGTATCATTAACACAAAAAGATTTTTATTTAGAAATGGTTTTGATATCATAGATATCATCAGCGGCTTTCTGTTTAGAATAAAAATTTTTGATGTGTTAATGATACTACTTAATGTGCTAGTCTATTTATTATATTTGATTTCATAGTCATAAAAACAGGTAAAAACAAACATATATGTTTGCAACATAATTTGGAAAAATTTGATATATTAAAGTACCTTATTATATAATGAAGAAATAAATCTAATAAGGGAAGATTATAGATCATATTTCTCTGATTTAAAACAAACAATTTTTATAAATCCTTCTGTGATTTCTTTAATTAACAGTGAAAATAAAGATAAAAATTTTTGTTACTTTTTTAATTATTGTTTTAAATCTTTTATTAGCATTTAAACCTAAATATGAAATATATGATATAAAAAAAATATCATTAATATAGATGTGAAACAAATTTAAACAAAGTGTTCAGTATTAGTAAATATAAGATGACGACTAAAGTAAAAATCAAAAATATTTATTAAATTGTTATTTTTTCAATTATTATTTACAAACTTTTTTCTTTCTATTTTTTAAAAGTTTTGATCGATTTTTTTGTTGTCGTTCATTTTGTAACAAATCAGCTGTTTCCTTTAATGCATTTTCATATTTTTGTTTAAATGGATCCAATTCTATTTGTGGCACATTAAGCTCAGATAATTTTTGTTCTGTAAAAGACTTCATCATTAACATAAATTTTTCTTTTTCTCCTCTTTCCATTAGTGTTATAGCAGTTCCTTCCTTACCAGCTCTTGCTGTTCTACCTACACGATGTACATAAGTTTTAAGATGTATCGGAACATCGTAAAGTATGACACAGTCCACATCTAGGATGTCCATGCCTCTTGCCATTATATCAGAACAAACCAATATCGTAATTTTTCCTGAAGCAAATTGCTTTAAGCTGTGATTTCTGTCGGAAGTAGAAACAACTGATGAATATTCGGCAACTGTTAATTCTCCTATTCTTTCTAAAACTAAGTATAATCTATGAGAATTTTCAACTGATTTTGCAAAACAGAGAACTTTATGATAATTTTTTGATTTCACAATATACCAAACTAATAATGGTTTTATAGATAAATCACAAATAAGAAAATATTCTTTCAATTCTGCTGGAACAGTATACTTTATAGTTGAATCATCTATAATTTGTTTACCAACTTTTTTGTATTTTTTGTCCTCTGTATTTTTAATAAGTAATGGATCAGTAGCACTGGTAAAAAGTCTTGGACAAAACAATGAAAGCTGTTGAATTTTTTCAGAATCTTCAGATATAGTAGCTGAATAAAGAAGCTTTTGCAAAGGATCTGATATATGTCCAAATACACAAGGTGTAAGAGAAAAAGAATCTACTTTAGAATATAGTCGTTGTTTGCAGCAACAACCATTCATTTTCTGAAGTTTTTCTCCATATACTGCTTTCTCAATTTCATTTAACCATCCTTGTTGAATTTCTTCCATCATCCGATCTGCTTCATCAATAACAAGAAACCTCAATTCAGATAAAGTAAATCCAGGTGTATTGTGTAAATGTTCAATAAGTCGACCTGGTGTAGCTACAATAATATCTGCCAAACTATGAAAGCCACGAATGCCTTCTCTAACAAGAACTTTTTGCTCTTCAGCAAATGTTTTACTTCCTGTAATCTTTGCTACATTTAGAGTGGTACCTTTACAATAGTCTCTAAAAACTTTAAATACCTGTTCTGCCAAATCCCGAACAGGTAACACAACTAAACATCTTACAGCTGTAACAACACGATCTTTCAAAGACAAAACAATTGGTATAACAAAAGCTAAAGTTTTTCCACTTCCAGTTGGAGCAGATACACAGATATCATTAGGGCGACTATACCATCGTTTGGAATTTGCATTTATTAATTCAGGTATAACAGCACGCTGAATAGGAAAGAAATGAGATATGTTAAAGGCTTTTAAATTTTTAATCATGGTTTCATCCAGTTTATATTCTTCAACAGAAATTTCTTTTCTGTGCAAATCCACATCTACTGTAATTGGATTTGCCAACCAATCAGGTAATACTCGCTGAACTTGTTTCTTTTTGTGAGTGCTTTCTTCACCAATAATTGTATATCCTTCTATTGAATTTCCTTTCTCCTTTAGTGTTTTCTTTCTTTTTGACCGATTTGCTTCTTTTGATAGTTCTAATGGCTTTATTTTTATAGAAGAATCTTCAGAATCAGTATTTTCTTCTCCATCAGATATTTTAGCAGGTGGAATGGGCTCTATATTATTATTATTTGTCTCATCTAATATTTCATCATATTTTCCTTTTTTGTTGCTTTTACTTTCTAAGTCAGAAGATATTTCAGTATGTGTCTTTGCTGATAATCTTGATTCTTTGAATTTTTTCTCTCGTTCCTTCACTTCATTAAGAAATTTTTTTATAATTTTCCGTTTTCTTTTCTCACTTTGCTTTTTATTTATCAACAGATCTTCACTTTCATCATCTGAACCATAATACCTATAAACCAAATAATTTCATTATCTAAAATATAATTAATTTTTATTTTCTAATATAATTCTAAAGAATTGTATTTATATGTTATATAAAGTAATTTAGAAACTGAAGCTGTTAACTGTTGGCAAAAATCTATTACATTTGCTTCAGCTTCCAGTTTATTTTAATAAATTCATAATTTTGCATATATTTAAATAAAAATTAATATTTTGACTTTGTTATAATGAAATTTTATAGAATTTTCAAAAAATTTTACAAACATATTCATTCATATGTTAGAAAATTCAATATCTGAGTGAATACAAAATTGCATTGCTTTTCTATATTTATACTAATAACTTTAGATTCTATATAATGATTACTAATAATCTAGTGCTTATATTTTTCCAGGAAAGGTCTATAGGCCATTGTGAATAAAATAAGCCATCAACTATTAATTTCGGATGCATTTTCAATCTGTAGTGTTTTATAAAAGAATATTTGTGAATTCAATGTTTTGGTTTATTTTATGATATTTTTTGACTTTGTTATAATGAAATTTTATAGAATTTTCAAAAAATTTTACAAACATATTCATCCATATGTTAGAAAATTCAATATCTAATTGAGTGAATACAAAATTGCATTGCTTTTCTATATTTATACTAATAACTTTAGATTCTATATAATGATTACTAATAATCTAGTGCTTATATTTTTCCAGGAAAGGTCTATAGGCCATTGTGAATAAAATAAGCCATCAACTATTAATTTCGGATGCATTTTCAATCTGTAGTGTTTTATAAAAGAATATTTGTGAATTCAATGTTTTGGTTTATTTTATGATATTTTTTATGCTGTGTTATCAATTTACATCAGTCTGCAAACAATATAAACAATATGATGTTCGAAAAAACTGAATTTTTTTTATATTATTCATGTATTTTGCAATTTTGATTATTTTAACTTATCTCTTAAACCATTAATTTATCATTTAGTTACTAAATAATCAATAGAAAATAATTGTGATGCTTGTTGAAAGAAGAAAACTTCAAAATAGAAACTAATTGGTGCAAAATAGTTGGGTTGTTTCCCATGCTTTCACAATTGATTTTATGATATTTTTTATGCTGTGTTATCAATTTACATCAGTCTGCAAACAATATAAACAGTATGATGTTTGAAAAAACTGAATGTTTTTTTACATTATTCATGTATTTTGCAATTTTTATTATTTTAATTTATCTCTTAAACCACTAATTTATCATTTAGTTACTAAATAACCAATAGAAAATAATTGTGATGCTTGTTGAAAGAAGAAAACTTCAAAATAGAAACTAACTGGTGCAAAATAATCAGTTGGGTTGTTTCCTATGCTTTCACAATTTATCATTGTTGAAATATAGTTTTCTTTAATTTTTAATGTTTTAATCCTAATATTTAGATGAAACTCACTTTATTATATTTACTTAAAATATTATAAACAACAGCACTATACGCAGTTATACATATTAGAAGTTTAATTACCATCATTACATGCTAACGTTTTCAGTGACTTAGCACCATCATCAGGCATTCTAACAGTTAGAATGCTAGAATGATGGTGAGAATGAATGATAGTTAGAATGTTAGAATGCCTGATGATGGTGCTAAGTCACTGAAAACCTTAGCATGTAATGATGGTAATTAAAACTTCTAATATGTATAACTGCATATAGTGCTGTTATTTATAATATTTTGAAAGATAAGTTAAAAGCAGTTTTAATGTGTATTGAAAGAATGTATATTTATTTAGTTTATTTACCTAACATATCCATGAATACAATCAATAATTTGTAGAAATATTAAATACATTTGTTTTTATTTAGTTCTCATCAATAAAATTCAAAATTATAATGTATTCGTATTAAACTTGCTTATAAGAATGTACATATCCATGAATACAATCAATAATTTGTAGAAATATTAAATACATTTGTTTTTATTTAGATCTCATCAATAAAATTCAAAATTATAATGTATTGGTATTAAACTTGCTTATAAGAATGAGAATATGTCTAAAATTGACTCACATCCTAGGAAGATATGAAACAAATCAATAAAAAATAAAATACAAGTGTAGATCAAGTAATGTAATGATGTAAAATAAATAGTTATATATATATATATATATATACATACATACACAAAAATTTAAAATGATAATTTATGATGCTTTTGCTTTGATTTTAAATATCCCACATGTCGTTGTTAACCTATGTAATTCGACAGCTTTATAAGAATATTTAATGAAGATATAATTTATAATATGGAGAAAAATATATTTACAGCTTACTTTACAACTTTGTATTCGGATAAATGGTGTGAAAAGTTAGTTATCTGAATTAAATCATATAGAAATTAATAAAATTTTGATATATTTGCAGAATTGTGAAAGTATTCGAACTGATAAACCAATTAAATATTTTTTTTTAAATAAATTACATTCTTTGATTGATTTTGAATGTTTTTACAATATGAAAATCGAATGCGCTGAATTTTTTGTCATCACTTAGGAAATCTTAAACTCTGATTTCAAGAATTGTTATGGAATAGAATCGCATACAAAAATAAGAAATAAATTTATGCATTAATAATTATGCCTACAATAAACTAAAAGTGTATTAATCATATGCATAACTTATCAATTTTTTTTTTACTTCAGTTTCGGAAAGGAAAACAATCATTAGTTTCATCATTTCCACGTAATAGCATAGAACTGACTATATGCAAATTAGTCATCAAAGAACTACAATTATTAGAGATTTAAACAAAAATATCAAAAAGAAAATTTTAGAGAAAACTTATATAAAAGTAAGATAATTAAATTTTATTAGTTGTTTCCCCAAAATCAATTAAATGGAGTATTGCATAAAAAATTAATATGGATCATCACTATTAAAAATAATTAATCACCAATTATTTTTTTTAATTCGCTAAAATTGTGACGATAAAAAGAAAATGTAATATAATAAGAAAGAATTATCTAAGATAGAATTGCATGCTTAAATTAATACTATTAAACTTCATTAATTCTTCAATTTTTTTTTCAATACATGATTCAAAATTAGTTGTCAAACTCTTTTAATTCAAGTGAGTCTTTTATTTTTATCCTTTTCCACCTATAGATACTAAGAGGAATTAAAATAATATTTAAAAAAATATCAAAACGATTTAAGCGAATAAAATAAACATAAATTTCCGAATAAGAATTTAAACTTTTAAAGGCAAAAATTTTCTAGGAAATTTAACCAATTATCTTTTTTAACTGGAAGTATAACAAGCGAATTAATAATGATTGAATTAAAATTTAAGTTAATAAAGATTAGTAATAATTAATATTAACGAAAAAATAATATAGGTTAATTATCGGTATTAAATTATAATTATATTAACTATATATTTTTAGTATATATTTTGAGTAAACGTTTGAAAATAATACAGAAACGAGTAGAAAACTATAAAAATTCAATTTTTTATAACGAACAGTAAAAAAAAAAAAAATCTTGTAGTTTGAAGCAAAATAGAATATGAGAAACTTATATAAGAATGAAATGTTCGTGACCATCTGCAACGAGAATGATTTAACAATGTTTCTCACTGTTTCTTGTTCTGTGGATCCTTTGATCCCTTTTCAATAATAGCGATTTGGTAAATAAGATTCCTTCATCCGCTGGCGATGTTGATATAGGAAATTTATTGAATATAAACCGTGATGACAAATGCGGTAAGAATTAGATGATGAAGATATATATATAATTTATCGATATATGGTTCTAATTGTGTTTAACCAACAATTCTATAAATCGTTTGCATTATTTCACAATTCAAAAATAAGCATATAACAATCAAGAGTTTTAAATATCGCATACATCCATTAATGAGCGTGTAATTGCAATATAATAGAAATTAATGCAGAATTTCTTGTTTATGTAGAATTTGCAAGATATAATATTCTAAACAGCATTCTTTATGCAAGAATTTCGTTCAATTAAGTAAAAAGCGATAAAAAATATTCTGTGGATCATCAATCGCACGAAATGATAGAGTTTGGATAAGCGCATTCTTCAACATAACGGCAAGAAATTGACGAAATCTCTAGATTTTACAAAAGAAAAAATTCATTAAAAAATTCTTTTAGATTTCTTCAATTCTTTTTTTTTATTATTTATGGCAGATTTTGGCTTTTTGCATTTTAATGTCTTTTAAAAATACTGGAAAATGTCCATTCTTTTTCTTTATCCGTTACAATTAACTCTTGATTACACTGTTATCTGGGATCGGCAGATGTAGCGAGATAACATTCTCCCACTTCTAAAAGAAGAGATTTCATTCATCTACGGGGATATTAAACTTTACCGTGTTCTACAATTAAATTAAATTCTAATTAAAAACGTTTGTTTAAGCTTTAAACGTGATAAATTCTATCTATAACTTTTTTCTCTTCTCCTTTAGTTTTATGCTAATTAACGTATGCTATTTTAATTAATATCTACATAATTTATTAATGGCAGATATTATTCTTAGGCTGTTCTGGTTTCTTCAAGCGAAGCATACATAGAAACAGAGTGTACACCTGTAAAGCTCAGGGTGAATTAAAGGGAAAGTGTCCTATAGACAAGACTCACAGGAACCAATGCAGAGCTTGTCGACTAAAGAAGTGTTTCGAAGCTTGCATGAATAAAGAGGGTAAAAAATTGTTAAATTATCTTTATTTAACGATTTTTTAGATCTATAGTAAAACTCTTTTCGCATTAAAATGTATAATAACATTATTACAGTGTGCGTGTTGAAAGAGCATGTTTTTCGAATATATAGATAAGTTAATAAGTAATTATATAAATTATTAATATTATCAATATAAATTTTATTATTTTAAGTCACGAAGAAAACGTTAATTTATTAATATAACGATATTTTTTATTTTTATTTGAATCATCTGCATAACCTTAAAAATCTAAGTTGGTCAATCATAAATTACAGTTTTAAATGGAGAATATAATAATTAATCCCGAAATTTAAACAACAAATAAAGATAAAAATTAGTATTTTAGCACAACTAATATTGATTTTGTTATATTATCTAACATTTTATATTTTTACTTAGGCCTTGGTCCATTTTATACCAGTTTAAAGATAAAACTGCAGAGTTAGATCAAATTAGAAAGGGAAAAAACATTCGATATTTTTATTAAATAATAATAGATATATCAAAGAACCAAAAATTACATATTTTAATTAAGTGCTTTTGAAGAAAAAATCCCATACTCAGAACACAAAAAGAGAACAAGAAATTCAAAATACTATACTATAACATATAGTATTTTAAATATGTATAAAAAGCTATTAAATGAATTAATAGCAACATAAAATACTGTATTTTAAATATGTATAAAAAAGCTATTAAATGAATTAATAACTTTTCAATTCTTCTTATAAGATTTTAAGCTATTGTATATTGTGAATACTAATATATAATGTATATTATGTATTATAATAATATATCACCTCTCTTTCAAGTTATAGATTTGGCACAAAATGTTTCATCATAATGCTGTAGTAATTTACATGTTAGTAGGAAAATTTATCTTGTAACACTGCTATTAACATACGAAACAAGGACACATCCCGGCATCTTTCTGGAGTCTTGTTTGTCACCGAATGTCACGTACTCACCTTTCGAAAGAGATCACGTGATCAATGTTTGATAAGTCTGGACGATAGAAGTAAAGTACTTCAAAGGAGTGATTAGGATAGATCGCCCAAAGACAAAGTAGTTACAACGCAATCATCACGAATCTTGTTTTGAAGCTTGACTAACCGTATGATATCCTAATTCCAGTTAATATTTTGAAGGTGTTTAATTTAGGGATTATTATAAATAGAATATGAGTAAAGATGAACGGTATTTACAGATCCTTCGAAAACTGCACATTGTATAAACGAGAGATTGTTTATTCAATAATGAATTATCGCAAATTTGGATAAAGTTCATAACCGAAATTAATTCCGCTTTAACTGATACTCGTAATGGATATGCTTTTACGTTATTCCTTCTAAAATTGCATATTATCATAGGTTATATTTATTTGAATTTTGGATAAATTCATGACATATATATATATATATATATTACAAGGTTTATAATTTATTATTACATTAAATTGTTGGTGTTTAACGTCGTCAGACAAAATCGTTATCGATGAACTGTAACTGTTGTTAAAATCCCAATCCGGTTTAGTAAATAGAAACTAATCCTGTTTTAAAATGAGGAAAAAGCCTAATAAAACTAATTACGAAGTCAATATTTTAAAATAACATTAATAAATTTTTATTTTTGATGCAAACTCAAAGCACAGAAAGCATTTTAAATATTTCATATTCACGTAACGTGTAGATACATAAAAATATGATTATTCATCTAGTTATTTATAAATTTTAGTACAAAATAGCCATATTTAAAGTCAAATAGTCGGATTCCAAAAGTGGTTACTCTCCTTATACTTCCTTATATTTTCGGAACTCTTTACCCGAACGGTAATTTTTTAGTATATCAGAACAATAGATTTGTCGAACCCTGTAGTCAAATGGACTTAAAACGGTCCGTTGACGTCATCTGGTCGGTTGGTTACACGCAAACGAATGTTTTTCTGTAAGGAGACACAAAGGCGACAAAGAAATCGATGCTCACCACCCTCTGAATTCCCATCGCTAATACTGGCCCCCTGCTCATAATATACAAGAATGATCAACATAAGTATCCTGCTCTGAAGGAGGATAAACATACTTTGCGTACTCGCATTTGCTTGCTTAAAAAAAAAAAAGAAAAATAATAAGTTTTCTTATTTAAAAATGGCTCAACACAAATCGGATATTTATTTTTATGCAAAATTAACATAATAATTGTAGTCTAATTCATTATCCATTTATTATTATCAAAAATAAATCGGATATAAAATACAGTATTTTTCTATTCTTTGATCTTTGTTATCCTAGTGATGAGTCGATCATCTGTTCCTTTCATCTGTTTTTGGCATCTGTTGTCAGTCAGGAGAGAATTCTCTCTTCCTGTAGCTATTGTTCTCAATAATAGAGAAGTCTGTTATCCTAATTTCTACACCCTATCCTCTGATCAATGTGATGCTTGGGTTTGATAAATCCTGGCTTTTAGGTGGAGTAGTACGGGATGGAAACTAGATACTGTTCTGAACTCATTCGCTTCTATTAGACACTTCAGAATCACTCAATCTGATCATTCAGAGAATCGTTCTAGAATTAGCGGAATGTAAATGAAAGGTTCCTCTTTTAAATATATTGAAAGACAAAAATTATTTTTCTTACTATTATAATATTTAACATAGATTTATAATTAATTTTTTGGAGACATGATCAACGGTTTAACATATATTTAACTTTAAGTCTATATCTCAAGAATTTTGTTAACAATAACAAAAAATTATGCTTATAACCTACAGAACGAGAAGTATATGTGCAAAATTTCTGAATTATTAGAGAATTATTCCAATTATAATTTATTACACTAAAATAATTTGACTTTAATTGACTCGCTAAACTGCACGTTATATCCCAATAATAAAATATTCTTTGAATATTGTAAAAATTTATAATACTTTATTTAATAATGTCATAAGATGGCATTATTAAATAAAACATCTTCACTTATCTCTATAATATTAGAGCGTATTGATTAATAACTCATATATTATTATTATTTGCACCTATATGTTAGTATTATAGTTATAATTAAATAGTTAAAGTTGTTAATTTTTAAACAAAGAATAAAATATTTAAAAAATAATAATATTCCGATTAATGTCGGCCTATATAGTCAAACTTGCAATTTTTTACGTTTTGATACGATTTGAAATTTTACTTTACTTTTTTCGTTTCATATTATAAACTTTTCGGTGATTTATTTTTTTAATTTAGTCTAATTTTGTTCGTATATTAAAGAAAAATAATAAAATTAATACTTACCGCGGACGAAAATTTTATTGTTTATGCTACGTATTAAAACAAAATAATACCAAAAATTGATAATATTTAGGTCAGAATACTTTTAGACCTATCTAAACATGCTAGCAAGATTAAATTTCATTACTATTTATTCTAGGCCTACATGGATTTACAGAAATAAGAAATCCTGCAATAAAATTTGTTTGATGGCCTATCGAATGATCTATATAATTTTTTTTTTATGAATTTCTAATAAAAACGAAATAGTTTAGATAAAATTATTTAAATCATGAAATAATTTCTAATTTTCGCGAATTTCATCCTCTACCTACCTGTAAATTTTGGCACCACCTTTCTGAATCACCCTGTATGTTTGGAGCGAGAATTTGGTCGACTTAAGAAAAATAAAAAGAAATAGATATATATGATAATGGAGAAGAAGTTACAAAAGGAGTTTGGTGTATCCAGAGCCTAGAAGCGATAAAAAAAATAAGATGGAATCGCTGACAAAATTATACAAGTTAGTAGAATGCATTGTAAATATTTCATGATATACAATAGTTGTAGATGTGTGTGATATCCCGAAGTGCTCTAGTAAACCTGAATAATGGCAGTTAGCAATGTGATCACCACTTTCTTAACCGCAGATACCATATCGGCAGATATCGTAACAGCGGTTATGGTAATGGCAGTTAAGCTGCAGTGTGACCGGGGTATAAGTAAGATAAATCATCTTACTTATTTGGCTTATTGTTTACTTTTATTTAATATTTAAAGTAAAAAGTATTTCAATATGTTAGGTTTAATTCATTAAAAGGCATTAAATTTTAAATAGTATTCATTTTTAAAAAAGAAATAAATAAGTTTAATGATAAAAATAAACCTAATAAAAAGTTTATTTTTTAAACAATCAAACCACTAAAAAATATATTGCACCATGATAAGAAATTTGGGTATAACAATTTGCTATATCCAGTTTGCATTTATCATTTGTTATCAATATAATTTTAAAAACTATAACTAACAGCAGACTAACAGAACTCGGTTACTATAGTAACAGAGTTCTGTAAATATCTGAATGAAAGTTCTAAGCATTGTTTAGAACAGACTATGTTCTTCTAATATTCATTGTAGCTGACGAGGATTTATTAAATCAAAAGCATTTCTAAGTCTACTGTTTTTTTTTATTAGTAGGAAGTTATTTCCTGCCATAGTGCTGTTAGTCATAGTTTTTATTTTGGCAGTATAATAGTAAAGTTCTATAATATAATTTTTTGATTTTTTTTAGGCTGTTAAAATAAATTTTGGGATTTAAAATTTTTTCCTTTGGTTGTGATCTAATGCTATCTCCATGCCAAATTTGAAGTTTATACATCCAGCAGTTAGACTGAGAATTTCCATTACTCATTTATTCCTGCTATCTTTTCAATTAAATTTATAACACACAGTTATCATATATCAGATAAAAGCCCATAAAAATAAAAAAACAATCCTATTAAAAACAGATGAAAATAATAATATATGATAGTATTTACAGTATTATAATATAAAATCTTAGTAATATTTGCTGTTGAAATGAAGTTAATATGCAGTATTTATAAATACATATTAAATACAATATATATATAGTTCCAGATTCAATGACAACTGACTTTCCAAGTGACCTTGACACTATGACATACAAAACAAGGTCTGAAAATTTATTTACACAAAGAGGACTATTCTAAAACATTAATACATTATTGTATACAAAATTTACCTATTTTAATTTATAATTTCACACTATAATTGCTATATTATGATATCATTTATAAGATATCAGAGAAAATTACATTCTAATAAAATCTTATAAATTTTTAAAGTAAACCTGTAATTTTTCTAGTATAATAAATAAATAAAATTAATAATAATAATAATAATAATAAGGGGACAAGAAACGAAAAATGAAGAGATAAAAGTTCTTTTGGGTGAAGCGCGTGACATCTTGTGCTCTTAAATCAATCATTCAAGATTTAATGTTTGAGAATTTAATCAGCTATATTTAATTTATTATTATTATTATTATTATTATTATTTTTAATCCTAACCAATTGGCACAACATAAATTAATTCTACTAAACTAGAAAAGTTTATTCAAAACGAAGTCAGATATTAGGTTAAGGAAAATTATTTTAAGATATTAAATTATTTAAAAATGAATTTATAAATTATAATTTATTTATTTTCATTAAAAGTATGAAATTTGTTTCAAAACAAAATATCTAAAAGGGATATAATAAATACCTTTTAAATTTTAATCAATTATGAGTTTAAGATGCATGTATTAAAATATAACATTTATAATAAATGTTTAAAGTATGGTTTTCAATTACAAAACATACTAAAACAAACTTTATTTTATACTGTGTATAATTATAAATACTGTATTTATGTATTAATACATTATCATCATTATGTCATCAGCAAAAATACTTCAATAAAACAACAAATACACTTTTTACTGAATGAATCGGAAAATTGTTTTAATTGATCTATCAACAATATTTTGTTGTAAATATTCAAAATATAATGTGTTATAAAAAAATAACACACACTATATTTCTAAAATAACAAAAATTTATAAATGCAATATGTAACAATTGTTCTATAATTGTTTATATAGTATTTATAATTAATTTTTCAAAACAGACAATTATACTTCAAGTATAAGAATCTTTGTATTAGGTATAAAAACAAAATAGCAAAGATAAACAATGACTTATCATATATAATAAATATATGGACTGTGTGTTTATGGGATGACCTTAATATATCTTTAATAGTATAACCTGAAAGAATCCTTAATATTACAAAGAAATTTTAATGTTATAATTGAGGAAACTTTTATATGTTTTTCATAGGATCTCATGCAACAGCTATGACTTCTATAAAGAATAAAGGCAAAACTTCAAATAGAAATCTTTCATATTGCTATTAAATAAAAATTATATCTAATAAGTATAACAATCATATTGCAATAAAACAAATCCCAAATAAAACAGTTAATAATGCAAGAAAAAAAATTATAATGTGTGTTATTACAGCTTTGTAAATAATTGATCATCAGTAATTAATATATAGCTATATTTTAAACGAATAAATTAACAGGAAACAAAACTGACTACAAAAAATTCTATTGGATATGCTCTTGAACATAGTATTATCATTATTGAATTTTAAAATAATGTTAATGCAAATTACAAAAATTTAACATGTTATTTTTAAAGATAGCATACAATCAATGCTTTCATCTAACTTGTGAGATGGAATAAACAGATTTAATCAAAACCAAAAAATTCATTGAAAAATGTTTCCTTGATTTTTATTAATAGATATAATAATTCACTAGTATAATAGTAGAATTCCTGTTAAAAATCATTTAATAATAGGCCTCCTTAAAGCCTAACATATTCATTTAATGGCCATTTTTCTATTATTGGTGACTAATGATAAGCATAATTCATTCATTTCAATTTCAGCTAATAAGCTCTAAAATGATTTGATCAGACTCAGTCATCAGTTTGTGTGTATTCATAAACATTGGACATTGTTTTTGTTTTGAAAATCAATGTTCATGAAAAACAATTTTTAAAATATCTTCATTGTCTGCTGCATTCTGATATCTTTTAATTTAAATAAAATCAATAATTATGGCTTTAAAATGGTTGAAATAAAGGAAACAAAATGAATAATACAATTAATATTTTAATTAAGAAATAATCAATAATGAACATATGAAAGATAAAAAATCTTGTATGTTGAATAATGAAAATGAACTTTTCTATTTGACTCTTATAAATAGTCTTGGCTATAAAGAATATTTTTTTAATTAAGAAAATAACTTTCAACATACTTGGAAGACATGCAGATCTACTGGAGTCTCAATTATATTCAAAATTTAAGAAATGCTAAAACACATTTTAAATATATATAAATCTATATAAAAACTATTAATCAGTCATTAACATTAGAAAAATATATAAAAAACATAACTTCTCAGAAAATTAATATAAAATCATCCTACAAATTTTTCTAGACCAATTTATCTTGGAATAAGTTAAACTTTTTACATTTATTTCTTCCATTTTCTTAACAATTGGATTACTTAACAACTAGTTTTATGAAGAAATTAATTATAGTAGACTTTTTCTAATGATGATAATTTCTCACATAAAAATAAATCATTATAAATACTTCTAATATACATGCATAGGCATTAAAAAACATTCAAAAAATAATTAAGAATTTCTTATTTCCATACAACATCGAATTTCAGTTATCTACTATCTATATTATAAATACGACTATTTAAAAATCAAACCATAAAAACAACTATACTTTCTCTATAATCAAGAGGCAGAGCTATGACTAACAGTACAATAGTAACTCACTCTTATTATAGGAATAATTTCAGCAGAAATTCAATTCACTAACTTTTATTCTAAGCTAAATCTGACAATTAATCAAGACAATTAATTAATAATCAATTAATCTGACAATTATTATCAAGAAATATAATTACATACAAGTATCAAATATTAAATGAAAATAAATATCACCACACATGTTAAATATAACATTTTAAAAATATCATTAATTGATATGATTGATTATTTTTAAAAATAGAAAAATATATTTGCAAACTATTCAAAATATTTTACAATTTAGCTTGTATCAATCATGGCTATTTAATCACAGAGGCTAATACCTATGAAAATATGAGACTTGAAAATTTACTCAAAATTCAAAAAGTTATCTGTTAATAAAAACAATGAAATGCAAGAATGTCTATAAGCCACAAAAATATTAAAAGTTTTTACTATCATCAAAATTATTATAGTAAATTAGCATCAGATTATGCTAATATTTATATAATACCAAATATATTTTATCATTTCTATTTCAGTAATCTCCAATGAAATAAGTTTCATTGAAGGTTACTGAATTAATGATATAGGGATGAAACAAATTTAAAATTGTGAAATAAGATGACAAACACTAAATAATCTAATAAATTTGGTGATAAAACATTAACTTCTTAGAATTTATCATCAAATAAGAATATACTAATTGCTAGCATAAATTCAATGATGATAATTTGAAACTATAGGAACTTCCTAATTGAGTTCGATTTAAAACTTTTATTTTCAAATATTAAAGTATTAAAAAAAAATAAAAAGATATGAACATTAATTGCAATAAATAAATGCTAAATATTCATAAAAAAAAGGTATTTAAAGCAAAATATATAGGTATACAACACAGTACAATTCCATTTGTGTCAGAAAGTCAATTATCTGCTACAAAATTAGAAAAATCAAAATGGCAAACTGAATAGTAGCAGCATTGCTTTAGCCATCACTATTTCATCAGCAAATTATGTAAATAACTTTCATTCCAGAGGTGTTTCTAAGGCATTATTCACTGCATAAAAGCTCATCTAATCATTTGTTGATGGCAAAGAATAAAAATTCCTTAATATTCATGCAGCATGAATAATTTCATCATCATCATCATAATTTGCTTGATTTTAAAAAACTATATTTTCATTTATTTGGATAAATAAATTATTCTTTAATCATATAACATTGATTTTGTTGATCTTTACTTAATTTTATTATGGTCAAATACCCACTGCGGGGAATGGAACTTCTGGTTTTAACATTACATCTTTGAGAAATTGACTCTCAGTTTAAGTTCTTACTTTATGAGCCTACTTTAGGAATTAATTAGTTTGTAAAGCTGAAACTTCTCATATTTTCAATATAAAATAAATTTTTTTATTTTATTATACTGACTTGTGAGATATAAGCTGAAATATTCTATTTTTTTTTAATTCAATACTTTCAAAATTTCATGTAGATAAAAAAATTAAATGAAAATTTTCTATAATTTTTTTTTGCAAAATTCAAGCTATCCAGAATTACAAGAAATTTTTTTTAGTTAAAAGTTTGAATAAATTTTATAATTAAAGTGAATAAAAAGCATGAATTTGAGACTAGATAATTAGGGAAAATGGTTTATTTCAAGAGAAAATTTTAGAAATTCCAAGAAATTATACAGTCGACTCTCTGTAACTCGAACATCCATAACTCGAAGTACTTGCTTGTCCCAGGCAGGAAACACATATCACCAATGCATTATTTACCTCTATAACTCGAAATGATTTGACATAACGTCTCCCTAACTCGAATTTTTCAACCTTGTTGTCTATAGATACCTTTATTCAAATGCTTTACTTTGAGTTTGCCAACTCAAAGTAAAGCATTTATCACATTTTATCACATTTATGTACATAATAATAACCAAAAATCATCATAATTTTTAAACAGAGTAAGCTAATTATCATTCTGCTTAAAAAACGGATAAATCTGTAGTGTTCAGTGTCATCGAGTGTAGATCGTCGCAGCTTTGCCAGCGAGGAAAAATAACGAATTTTTTTCAATTGATGAACTAGATTATTAATTTTAGATTTTACCTTATTATAAATTTTATTGTACTATATTGTAAATAAATTGTATTGTAATTAAATTGTTTAACACATTTTTTGTTGCGATAGTCTAAACAGAGATTTGATTATACAGTAAGTTTAACGATTTTCCCCAACTCGAAATTTCCCTAACTGGAATTTTTTTCGTGGTCCCTTCAACTTCGAGTTACAGAGTGTCGACTGTAATTTATTTCCTAACATATAGATAAAAATTCAATTATGAAAACATGCATGTTTGCATTTATAATAAATAAACAGTATAAAAGAATGAAAGTTAAGAAAAAAGAGAATTAAACAGTGAATCTACTGTATTTCCAAATATATGTAAATTTATAATAAGCAATTAAAATCTGAAACTCAAATAATTTTCATTCAAGAATAGCGATAGACTAATTTTGACAAAGAATTTAGCATTTATACAGTACAATTTTTATAACAAAAATTTACGGAACTAGGGTACTGTGACATCATAATAGTAAAATTATATAAGTTTATTTTTGTACCATAACAAAATTTTTTTTGAAATTTAAAAAAAAAAAATAAAATTATAAATTTTATATTGAATAGTTTTTGCATGAGAGTTTTTGCATAAGATTATAGGATATGTTTATATAATTCAATAATATATAATATGTAAGTATAGCAGAAAGAAGACTTGACAGAGTACAATGAGTGGGGCACATCTTGGATGCAATGACAAATACAAAACAACAAAAAATTTTCAAAGAAATAAATCAAATGAGCTAAAAGATTTCCAACATGTAATTTAATATATGTGGAGTGCAATTTTGAAACTATGCCTCAGGCATAGAAATATCTAAATCTGATATAGAATATAGGTGAAGTTCAAGAACTTTAATGCAAATAAAATCCATTAATTTTCTTTTGGTGTTACAAATGATTGTAATGTATATTAAATGGAAATTAAATATGCACAGTATAACAAAAAATCAATTAGCTGATTCTATGCATCCTTATATGAGTGTTAACTTTTATTTTTAATTCAGAATGATTGTTACATATTTATTTAAAATATTTATATTTTAAAATGAAGAATGATTATTGATCTCAATAATTAATAAAAACGATATCGGTGACAGACTATAAAATGTTTGTGAAATCATTTAATTTATCCATATAAATATATTTCATCTCTTTCTATACAAAATTACTTTTCTATTTGTTTATTTCCTAATTTTTTTTAATCAAAATCAGTATTAATCATAATTTAAGAGTAAAAAAATAATTTAAAATTTGAGCCTTAACTGTTTTTTTAAATAAGTATTGTTCTTGATTTTTATTTCAAATTGAAAAAAACTAAAATAAAAATGCAATTAAAAATTTAAATTAAAATATTGAAAATGCTTCATATTATACTTTTAAATGACTAATCTTTTCACTGAGTTGAATCTAAATATTTCTACTAAAATGTTCATTCATTGAATCTTGACAAACTATCGCTCCATCCATTCTAAGATTTAACTTTCAAGGTTACAAACTGATTTAACCCAGTTAAAGAGAAAATAATTCATTACAATACTTACAAATTCAATGACTTCTAACTAGAGAGATAATTAATCACATAAAAGTTCAATTTTCACTAATTACAAAAAAATATAGTAAATTATTATTTGCACAGAATATACTTGTTTTTGAGTACAGGAAAATTCACAATCAATCATTTTTCCTCTTAAAAGGTATATTTATCAAATGATTTCATTTTATAGTTACTCAAATATTAAGAATTTTATTGATAATCATCATTTAGTTTATAAATTCAAAAATACAGTTTTCATTTGGTAACAAAGATTAGGATTTGTTTTGAATGTAAACACCAAAATAAATGTCTGTCCATTTTTCTTAAAATTTGTTTGTTTAATAAGTTTATAGATTAAAAAAATAGATTGATAATTTCAATAATAAAATCATACATCCAATATGAGAACAAATAAAAAATATAATCTCATATCAATGTATTTATTTATTTAAGAAAAATTTCTATCATTTTAATAACAAACTAGATATAAAATATGAATTTTTCTTAGCAAGAAACAAAATTAACAAACAACGAAACCATAATATTTATATTGGCGTTAATTATACAGATCTATCAAACCACTGAACAAAAATAGAAAATAACCATAGAAACAGTAATTACTTCTTTAATAGTAGCTAACAGCAGAAAATGTAAAGCTAGCATAAAAGATTAAAAAAAAAAAAACAATAGATTCTTGATAATTTAATACTATTTTGAATGAAATTTTATTTATAAAATGAAACAGCTTCTATCCTATTGTTTTGAGTTTAGATTTTAAGTCATGTCCTTTAAATGACACTAAGAATACTGCTGTTGAAATCCAAAACAATTGAATACAGCTGTGACCAACAAGGTTTATTTTATTCCCTTAAGATCTGCACAATTATCTTTTTGCATCATTTACACAGAAAGTAACGCGAAAAGACACTGATTTTTAAGCTTATATTCAAAAGAAACTGTAGCCTATACCTGGATTGCTAAACAATTTTTTGAGCATACCATTATCATAAAAACTTCTACATGATTTTCTTATATAACGAAATATCTTCATTAAACTATATGGTAATAATATTTCATTAATAAAAGTAAGCTTTTTGAATTAGATCTTCAAAATCACATTTGTTTACTGCAATCATCATTTTCCTTACAGCAAAATTCGGACAGATATTCATTGCGTAGTAGGTAAAATAGAATTAACTTTTTAAATTTTAACGATAGAATACTGAAATATTTATAGAATCATATTACATTTTGGTTGGATTGGTTACATATTATAATTGTGTCTGTAAATTATATACAGATAGGAAATATTTATCACTATGTACATACACACTATTTATTTATATAAAATAAACAGAAAAATCTTTTATTCCAAACAAAAACAATGATTCCTGAAGTATACTTATTTCTGACAAAAAAATAAAATAAATATCTGTGAAAACTGATCATAAACGATTTCTTTAATTAAAAAATAGAATAGATACCTTTTAAAATCCCTCATAAGTCTTCTACGAGCTGGAGTTGACATCTTAAGATTAAAATAATTGATGAATTGACTATAAAATTTACTAAAAATCTAAGAAATACGCTAATTTAGACAAGTATACAAATTACTACCTCTACTGCGAAGAAACTGACGTCATCGAATATTCTTGAAGCTGAAATATGACGTCAATAGTCATTTTAAACGTAAATTCTAATTCATAAAAAAATATATTATTAATATTGAAATATTAATACTAGAATATATTTTATCAATATTAAATATTATAAATGATATTATATTTATATATTTATGTCGAAGTTCGATTACGAATATCGAAGTATTATATTGTATAAAAGTAATTTATAGATGAATAATCACGGGAATGGATAACCCTGTTTCCGTATTTACTGATAATCAAATGATTCATAATACCGTACAATACAGTATAATTCAGTGTTCGCGATGAACAGAAATATGATAATATGATTATCAGTTCGTTTACTCAGGGCCGGTGCTAGAGATTTTAGCGCGCCTAAGCAAGAATAAATCTGGCGTTCTAAATTTCTGAATCTTTAAATCAATATAATTATATGCATATTAAATAATTTTTTCAGTTTTTGATAGTAAATAATCTTAAAAAAAATATATTATTTAATTATTCAATATAAGAAAAAGCTATATGCTTTAAACCTATAAAGATAAGAGTTGAAATTCCCATGCCCGGTAATAATTTGAGACAAATGAAAATTTGGAGAAAAATTTTTGTTGGCTAACCTGTCCTTAATATACGGTAAAAAAGAAAAAGCATTCCTACCAGTGATGGCATTATTCCAATCTCGCTGCCACAAATCGAGAATGGTTTGCCAAATACTGTAATCCCTTTAATAAAAGTGATTGGGACTTTCCCAAACCTGAACGGGTGAAGCGATCTCGTAGCTTTCTTTGTCAAAGAATCGGCCCTCTCATTCTCACGGATTCCAGTGTGACCGGGAATCCAGTAAAAATCCAGTACAATGTCACCTGGAATTAAACTTAAATTCTTTTTTATAAGAGAGACTAGGTAATGTTTAGTTGAGTTACTATTAATAGATAATAGAGCGGATCTGCTGTCAGAAAAAATGTTAAATTTATTTAACATAGCGAAACTTTTTTATTTATCAATATGTAGTCTAACCCTTTATTAATTGCAAAAAGTTCCGCTTGGAGCACCGTGCAGTGATCCGCTAACCTAAAATATCCTTGATAAATAATCCTATCATTTTTGTAAACCACTACCCCCGAACCTACCCCATTATCAGATTTCGAGCCGTCCGTGTATATGTTAGCACCCGACATAGAGTTAGGAAGCCCAAATTTAATATCAATCTTACTGTCAACAGCCGGATGAACTAAATAGTTGAATGAAGGTAAATCCACTCCATATTTGTCAATAATTTTCTCCAAAGGAATATTCCTGTCACTAAAATATTTATCAGGATTCCTAGATTCACTTAAAAGATCTAAATAGTTATCATCACCTACAGAAACAGTAAGGGAACCAAAATCATTGTTAGCCGTAGCAATAAACTTCCCGGAAAGATAAAACTTATTCCAATAAATTTGCCTGATTCTCAAATCAATCGGAACCATCCCGGCCATAACCAGCAAGGCATTAGTTGGAGCCGTCCTGTACGCTCTGCAAATATTCAGAGCGGCGAGCCTTTGAATCTGTAACAGCTTTTTACAATTATATTGCTTTAAAACCGCAGACCCCCAAACAGAAGCGGCGTAAGTGATTTTAGGTTCAATAACACAAGTATAAATTACAATGGAATTCTTAGGAGTCAAACCTCAATTTTTACACGAAATACACCTACGGGCGTTTAAAGAAAAATTCGCTTTTTTATAAATGTGGTTAATATGATCAACCCAGGATAACTTATCATTCAGAATTATTCCTAAGTATTTTAAACAAAAATCCTGAGTAATTTTATCAACGCCGATTTTGATACTAATTTTCCTCTTAAGAGGAAGCGATTTACCCACAACAATAAATTTACTTTTAGATGGATTAATAAGAAGTTTATTACAGATTTATTACCATTTATTGATAGTACTGATAATGGAGTCAGTTTTGAGCTTAAGGCTATCCCTACTTTTATCCCTAACTAACAAAATGGTGTCATCGGCATATGCCTGTAAATAACAGTAATCCGGGAAGTGATCGGAGATATTTAATAAATCATTGAAAATGATATTCCAGAGCGTCGGCCCAGATGGAGACCCCTGAGGACAGCCCCTTTCGATATCGATAGTAACCTTACACGAAAATTTTGCTTGTTTTAACTGTAGAATATCATGCACCTGTTTATATGCAATTTCAATATATCCTGTATACCTACGGAAGAATCGCCCTCGGGCGCACGGCGATGGTCAACATGGATCCAATTTGGAGGTGTAAGGATGTATCAACCACCACCAAGCGCAGACTGGTCACCGCCATTGTGTTTCCCATTGCCATCTACGGATGTGAGACCTGGATCCTAACAAAGGCAGACAGTAGAAAGATTGATGCGTTCGAACTGTGGTGATGGAGAAGACTCCTGAGAATCCCCTGGATAGTGAGGGTCACCAACAAGAGTCTTGGAGTACATCAATCCCGATTTTTCCCTGGAAGGCAAGATCACCAGGCAGAAGCTGACTTTTTTTGGTTATATGATGCAGGCCAACTCGCTGGAGAAGGATGTGATGCTGGGGAGGATGACGGAACAAGACCTAGAGGAAGACCGAAGACCCCTTGGCTGGATACAATCAAGAAGGACACGGGCAAGAACAACGAGGAACTGCGGGAATTGGTCAGGGACAGGAAGACATGGAGGGACATGACCCATAAAATAGCCAAGAATCGGACACGATTGAACGGCTAGGATTGATTGATTCTATACCTACTATATATATCATAGTAATGCATTCGATTAAAACCTTTGAACCAAGTTCACACACTTCCATTTTTCAAGAGTTTGGCCCGATTCGTTGGTCCTATCCTTCAACTTTCCGGTTGACTCGCTTTCGTATTGACTAATCTATTGTAGGCTTGAAACTAAGATAAAGCATACCCATCGAGAACATACCCTGTGAGCAATATGGCGACTTTACTAACTTAATCTAACTGTATATGAGAGACGGTAAATGGCGGGCAGATGGCCGAACGGTTGCGCGTTGGCGTGCCATGCAGGAGGACCTCGGTTCGCGTCCCAACTCCGGCAAAAATTATTTCGGAGTTCCGACCCCAGTCCGACGATGCCCGTCCTTCGCCATTGGCCCCACGGATGCGGGTGTAGCCTATAGTTGAAAATGGCTCTGTCCCATAGCAATCTCGGTGATTGGAAAGGGGTGTAAAATAAGAAATGCTGGGAAAGATATGCTGTAATCTCCACTGTGATTTAATTTTATGAGTGAGTTTATTTTAAAATATTAAAGATTACAGAATATGAATTTAATTTATTTATCAATGAAAAAATATAGTGACAAAAACTGAATTAAATTTCTTTTAAAAATAACATTTCATTTTTGCTGGAATTTTTTTTTAATCCGACAATTGTATCACAGAAGTGGCAGAAAGGGTTATGGTCGGCTGTAAAACATAGGAAATGGATTGGGAACATCACCAGAAACATATGAAAGATGAATTACATATTAATGAGGTAAAACTATTATTTTTAGCCAACGATGAGTTTATTTAATAATACAGCTGTTTTCGATACCTCTTCTATCTATAATTTATTTATTTTTGAATAAACAAATCTCCATCTATATATACAGTATTTCTATTTTCTCTGCTATGGATGCCCTCTGCAAATTTTTTTTTATATAGCTGAAGTTATGATTTCTACTTTGTAAGTTATATAAAATAAGAAAACAAACTATGAATTGCTCTCTTCCATATTAATTCGCAGTGTACAATTTTTAGACGTGTTCCATTGTAAAATTAGAACATATCAATGAATGATATAAAAACTTTCTGATAGGTTTTCAAGTGGTGCAGTTTCAGAAATTATAAATTCAAGCTACTGGAGGAATGAATATTGAAGATGATAGATTAAAAAAAAATTAGGAAATGGTGTATTAAGCAGTTCATGTTATCAAATATGTGAGTTTTAATCCATCACTCTGACAAAACAAAATTTTTTTCTTAAGGAAAGGAAATAAGATCAGTAAGATTACAAATATGCTTACAGTGACATATTAGTCTTTGATTTATAGAATGCATGACTGAATAGAAAAACCACATTGTGCAGAATATACTGTATGAAATACTAACATTATTTTAGAATAGCAATTGTCATCTAATGTGTTGTAAGAGTTTGGGGTAGATTAAAAAGAAATAAGAAAAAATTGAGGAATAATAAAAAAACGTTGAGGTAAATTTTTCATAAAGGCCAATAAGATGGAAAACAATAACAATTTAATAAATAAATAAAAATTATTATAGTAAAATTCAAAAATTTGTAATAAACATTATTTTTTAAAATAACATAATGATTAGAATTTTTACTATTAAACTTTTAAAAACAATTTTAATACCGAACTCAATTTTTTTAATGATATAATTTCTTAAAAATACTGACAGTTTACCTTGTTTGGTGTGCTATGAGTGAAAAACATTGAAAATCATTGCCTTAGATTATGTAAATATAAAAAATTATTTTTAAACAGATCATCTGCAATCTTACCATAAAATCAGTAATATTCATGAACACCAAATGCCTCTAATTGGGTAAGTGATAGATATTATGTCTTTGAAAATGGCCTTGCATAGTGATCATTCTTCTTATTTTTAACCTCTTCAAAAGAAATAAAGTATTGAGCATAAGAATTACAATATGTGGAAGCTAAATTGCAATTTAGGATTGTCTATTACTTACACAATTTAGAGGCATAGGTGTTCAAGAACCATAAAAATATTTATTTTAATAATGATTGTACACTTATTATTCAGTTAGTAGTAGATTTTGAGCACTGTTTTGGATGAAATTTTATAATATCAGTTGAGAACCTTTTAAAAAGTCCATTACATGTTTTGGCTATTTAAATCCGGGTCAAATATCAACTCGGCTTTAGACACCCTAGTTGATAGGTGTTTACAATTATATGTTGATGTATGGTTTGTCTGTTTTTTTTTTTACCGTGCTTATGTAAACAAGGGATAAGAAAATGTACCTCTTATAAGTTTGTCTTGTAAAAAGTTAGTATTAAACCTGATGACGTAAACCAACAAAACTTGTTTAATCCAGTTCAAATATCAACAATCAATTATTCACAAAAAAGAAACCTTAAATGCTACTTAAATTCTACTACCTTCACCACCGATACAAACTTCAAACAATCGTTGATCTTTACAAGAAACCCAAATGTCACTTAGCTAACCTTATGTTGATACAACACCTCGCTGTGTCGCCATTTGCGTAGGCTTTTATCTTGAGTGACTTACAGTCCCATGTTGCTTCATTTACATAAATACACATAACAAGGTTAAATTTATTAGCTTACAGAGTAATTCATTCTTGTCATCCTCTTTACAATTTATTTATATATTGAACAAAACATCGATACAGATCATTCTTATATTCACATATCGGATCAGTGGTAAAATTAGATGATGATGTCATTACCCGGGACAGCTCTTCCAGAGGATGGTTCCCGATTCTGTAACACGTGATTGCTAACTACGCTGGAGGGGGTGGAAGTAAGTCAACTCGTAAACTAAAATATAATATGTTGAAGGTGGAAGTAAGTTAACTCGTAAACTAAAGTATAATACGTTAGATATTAAGAAAATAATAATAAATAATAAAGTGCATAATAAAATAAAATAGGACAAGTCAGAGTTAACTTCCTCACACACTGATAACATTCTGGATGTCATCCATTGTTAGTTCATATAGACAAACTTTTTTGATATGCTAATTGTAACGTTATAATGATGCCAAACATTGATGATTGCCACTTCATTCATTGTTACATTATAATCATGTCATGCTTTTGAAACCATGATGTCATTCCTACCTCACACTTTGTAACAACAACAATAGACTTGAAAGATTTAAACATGCATTTTAAATTATGACTCCAAAATCCCATTCTCTAGGATGATTTTTAACCTAGGGGGTACCCTTCGTTATCCAGGAAAAGTCACACTGCAAAGTTTGATTCAATAGCTCAAATGATATGGGAGCCTATACAGAACATACAGAAAGATAAAACAATCCCAATATGCCCAATCCTCTGGGGCAATTTTTATTTTGGATTCTATATTATTGCTTGTAAGATAGTGAGATGAGTCACCCTTCAAAGTGATCCTGATTGATCAAATGGTGTGGGAGCCTATACAGAGTGAACAACAGACAATCAAACTTTGCATTTTATATAGATATACAGTAAGCACCGCTTATTAGAATCATGTCGGTCGTAGCCATTTTGATTCTAATAACCGGCGATTCTATAATGCGGCGATTTTATTACTGCTTTCGTTTTGCGGCCTACTTTAGTGTTATAGGAAAATAAAAGACATAGTACAGTATTTTTAGACATTTTTATTTAGAAAATCAATTATTTTTGTTTGATTCAAATTATTTTCAAAAAAATTATTAATTTTGTTCCTAATTTTGCTGCTGCATCTCATTGCGATACTAAATTTAAATTTAATTCCTCATATCTTTGCAAAATTTTTACTTTTTCGTCTAAAGTCACATCTTTGCATTTGGAAGTCATCGCAAATACAGGTACAGTACAATAATACAGTACAGCACAACAATAATAAAATCAAAACCAAAATTGAAATTGTTCCGGACACTAGCTGACCTCCAGCGCCCCCTGAGAAAACTCTCTTCCCTTTATTTTTATTCTCTCAACAGTAATGAATTGTTCGTAACCAAAAATTTTTAAGTTTGATTTGAGAGTTGTTCGCTGTCGAAAATTCCTGAGTTTAAGAATCGATAGGCTATATTAGAGTGTTTGTTGGGTGATTTTTTTTCTGCTAACGGACTAGGTTGATTCCATAAACCGAAAACATGATTCTAATAAACGAAAATAAAAGCATTGAATTTGCTGATTTGTTTCTGTTCTATTAAATTTGATTCTATTACATGGCTGATTCTATTAACCAGTGATTCCAATATCCGCCACTTACTGTAAAACATAATATTGTGTTATATTTGCTTGTTGATGAGGTTGGATTCAAGTGTGAAGTCACATTTATAATATGATAATCTAGTATGTTGTTTTATAATTTTTAGAAAATTGTGTAAATCTGAAATTGCCTAACTTGAAACTGTATAATTATGTGTGTGCATGTAATTATAATCTTTAATTTACAATAAGAATGATATCTTTAAATCAAAAATTATTTTTCAGAAAGGCAAAATAAAGTTTGATGAATTTTGATAAAATTTGAATATTTTTTAATGAAAATTTAAATTTTCATCTTTACATTTAGAGAGTGTTTATTGAAGGTTTTGAATAATTCTGCTAATAGAACACAATTTATATATACATATATATTGTGCATGTGCATAAACCATATTGGCAAGGTTTGCCTAAAGTATTTTTTTTTTTATCAAACACCAATAAATAATGCAGTAATAAGTTGGATCACTAAAGTGTTTTTCAAATGTCTGATAGGCCATTTATATGGCAATAAAATCATATTTCCAATTATTTGTTTGAACTGTTTTATCTCTCAATATGTGTTTGTTATGCAAGAATATATATTTAATATTTTTGAATCATGCATCCAACAGAAAAGCTTTTCACTGAAGCTGAACATAAACTGAATTGAATAATGTTTACAAAATGAATTTTCAATATTCTTACACAACTTTTAAACTTTTTAATATATCTATTTAATTTTTCTAGTATTCATTTCTCTTATTAATGTATTTTAATCAAAGTCAAAAATTAGAATTTTTTGAAAGATTTGACCTATGTATTTGTTTTGTTATATTATTTTATAATTGTTGTTAGTTGATAAAATTTTTGTATCTTTTATTTGAAATGATACTTATTATTAATTTGTTTGAAAATAAATTTTTTTATTAAAATTAAGAACATTATTTTCATATTATAAGTATAGTTTGAGTAATTTCTTATATTCAAGACCTACAGTATTTCTTTCAAATACAGTAAGTCTTGACTTACACAATTTTGACTTATGCAGTTTCAGAGATACAAATGCATATCTTTTAATTTTTATTAAATTTTCATAAAAAGCTAATGAAAAATTCATTAAACAATTTGCATTTTTACAAAAATATCACTTATAGCCTTAAATTTTCTTATCCATTGTTAAAATAGGATTATACATTTTTTTTTACCATTCCATTTGCTAATGTGTTCATATATATATATTGAATTTAAAGCATTTTTAATTTATGCAGTTTTTGGATTAATAAATGCATAAGTCAGGAACCTATTGCAATCTTTTAAATTTTACATATAAAAAAAAATAAAACACAAAATTTTTAAATCAAGTAAATATATTACAGTCCTTTGGAAAAGGTTATAAAACCAAAAGGAACCATTCCCAATTTATATTATAAAAGTATTGAGAATAAATACTATCAATTCTGCTTAATTGGGACACATTGGGACTAATCCATTTTGGACCAATTAAACAGCTGCCCCAATTAAACGAACTAATAATAAATTCTAAAATAAAATATATAATATGTAGATATATAAATAAGTAGGAAAAAATAATAATTAGGTATCTATTGTAATGCTTTATTAAAATAGATACCTAATTATTAGCTTTTTAGTGATCTTCTCTGACTTCGCTTTCAACACTGAGTTGCTGATATTAATACCTCTCATTAACTATAGAAAACCATTTGATCTAATACTTCATTGACTTCTGGATCCTTTCCATCATGCTTTCTTTTGGATGTTTCTAGAATTTTTCTGTAATGTCCACTCCTCACGCAGTTGATTTTCTTGTTGTAGGAGACACGTTATGGGAGGTTTTGGAACACCAATTATATCAGCATGTCTATGTAGGAGAAGCGCTATGATAAATTTTGGTATACCAGTTATACCAGTGGTCTACAACGGCCTTTTGATTTTGGTACACCAGTTATATCAGCGAGTCTACGATAGCTTTATTTTAAATAGTGCTTTTTTAATTTTATCCAGCCCAGCAATTTTACTTGAAAGTGTAAAATCATTTCTTGGCATCTTGGCAAATATTCAGGAATCTACGATAGCTTGTATTAAATGGCTGGCTTCTAATTTTATTCAGCAATGAATCGATGGCTTGTATTAAAAGGCTGGCTTTTAATTTTATCCAGCAAAGCAGTTTTTGAGTTTGGTTTATTTCAACGAGTCTACGGTGGCTTTTAATTTTATCCAGCAAAGCAATTTTATTCAAGAATAAATGGCTGGCTTTTAATTTTATCCAGCAAAGCAATTTTACCTGAAAGTGCAAAATCATTTTTCTTCTAAAAAAATAATACATACACGATAAATTTTACAATTTCATTTCTTGGCATCTTGGCAAAGATTAAATTTTAAATAAAATTGACACTGTAAATGAATATCGCTAGGTACAGTTATATAGTAATGGTAGACTCTTAAGCAGACATTGGTTGATATATTTTTGAAAAATCCCTAAAATATGTCAAAAATTGCTAAATTCCTTTTCTGCTACTGACCCAATTAAGCTTTTGAATTATGTATTAGTTTATTAGTTTGGTTTCCAATCTTTAAGATTTGGCCCAGAAAAGTGGCTGCCCCAATTAACCAGTGGCCTGATTAAGTGGAATCAACTGTATATAACTTATTGGAACTTGTTGACAGATTATATGTTTTTTTCTTATGAGACTTTAATTTCCTGCATAATTTGAAAGAATTAAAATTTAATAAACATTTTTATAATATAAAAAATAACAATTTCAAATTTATTTTAACATAATTTATTTCATGATTCATTTTTTTAAATTATAAGTATCTATTTTGATATATTTTTCTTTTTATTTATTAATTTATATTATATAAACACACTTTATTTTTTAAGGATACCAAATCCTTTATCAAAAAAAAGAAAGCATGAAGAAGACAATTCAGAAATATCAAATGTTTTACAAGGAGAAATAGCAAGATTGGATCAGAGATTTAAAATTCAATTAGATCCAGTTCAGCATCAAGGTTCTAGAACAGTACATCTTATTTGTCAACTTGGTATTTATTTTTGCTTTATTATGAATTTGTAATTATTAATTTTTGAGATTTAATTTTGCAATAAATTTTATTAATATATAATTTCATAATGTTTTAATATAAAACAAAAAATAGATAAACAAAATTAAAAAATTTGAAATTTATTTGAAAATTAAGATGCAAACTCTTTCAATGACACATAATATAGTGCAACAAGATTGCAAGATGACTATAAATAACAACTAAAAACAAAATTAAAAAATTTGAAATTTATTTGAAAATTAAGATGCAAACTCTTTCAATGATACATAATATAGTGCAACAAGATTGCAAGATGACTATAAATAACAACTGAACATCAGAGATATGCCCAGTTCTCATCTTGTTTCCAAACTCATTGAAGCCACTGAAAGGAGAAATTCAAGGTGAAATATGATTAGAAAGTTTAATGAAAAAGAATTTTATGCCAAGGGACCAGCAGTCTATATTTCCTTTTTCCAATTTAAATACATCCTTTTTTGAATTGGAGCAAAATTCTGTTCACAGATGAATTCAGATTCAGTCTGCAGTCTGATTGCAGAAGAATTTTTATTCTTCTGCAATCAGAAAGGAGACTGTAGTATTAGATATCAGGCATCAAACATTAGAGAAATCAATCATTTTAGAGATGGCAAATCTGTTAATGGGCAGAGATCACTGTCATTGATTCAGAGATCTCCACATCTTTGAATAAGGCATTTTAAATAGACAGTTTATTAAAATGAAATCCTTGAACCATATGTTTTTACATTTGCAGTTACAATGGGTCCAGAATTCATATTGGTGAATGATAATGTCTGTCCATATAGTTTTGTTTTGTGAGCAAATATTTTAATAAACAGAGAATTGATCAAATGAATTGGCCTGCTAAATCTCTATTTAAAACTGACTGAGCATATGTGGAATGCTATTGGAAGACTATGCTCATTCCACTTCTAGATGGATTGTATGATTAAGGCTATCTTTTGCAGGAATGATCATTAATACTCTCAGAACTTTTTTGACAGCCTTATGGCCAGTATAAGAAGATGCTTTGAAGCTTGATTTACAATCAAATTTATCTTTATTAAGATTAGTTATGATTTTTTCTAATTTAATATATTGATTCTTTTGAAACTTAACTCTTGAATTTTTTTTTAATTTTTTATTTGTGTATATTTGAGTAAAAATAATAATGTTCAAACTCATGAAATCCCAATAAATTTTCATAAATTTTTATCTGCATTATTATTGTTAATTATATAAAAATATGATAAATCAAATACCAAAATTGCAAAAAATTTAGTGTTTAATTTATTGTTTCTCTCTCAATAAATATCATTTTAAATCAATTTAGATAAATCATAATTAATCTTAACAAGAGAGTTGTTAACCAAATAATCCTAGCCAAGCTTAATTTTACTCATAGTGAATTATTTTAGAACTAAACTGCTATTTTAATAATAATTTATTAATTATGCTACAGTGTCACCATCTATTGGATTAATAATTATTTATTTTAATTTGGGCTAAGGTGGCTTCATCTCTTATTTAATGATTTAACTATAATTTTAATTAAATTCCCAAAATAAAAACATTTGCCTTGGCCTGGAGTCAAATCAGTATCTTCGTGTTACTGTCCTAAAACTTTTAGCCAGTTAGACTACCAAGACATATACAGTGGTGCCTCGCAATTCAACGTCCCGCAATTTGTCAGTCTTGCAGTTCAACAATTGGGTTTCGCAGGATGGCGCATGCGCGTGCATGAAATTGTGTGATGTCATTTGCTGTTTAGATCAGTTCTTTTTGGACTACTTTAGTATTTACCCGTTGCTATTTGTCAGTTCTTTTTGGCCTACTTTGGTGTTTGCCCATGTTTTATGTGTTAATTTTCAATTTCTACATTTTTCAGAAAGTAAAAAATTTTTAATTATTATTATTTTTTTGAGTGAAATGTAAGGATGGGTTGAAGGCGAACTAACCAGAGGAATAATTCTGTAATGAAGAACACTTCTTTGAGTAAAGAGATGAAGAAAAAAATTGTAAATAAAGTGCAGAAAGGTAGAACAATTAAAATGTAACTCGAATATGGCATTCCTATGACAACTGTGGTAACGTTTTGCAAAAGAGAGAGAAGATTATGGGTGTTAGGTGTCTGCTGGAAGACTTCATTCCAACATCCAAGGACTAAATAAATTGTGTGTTGTGTATAAAATAGCATATTTTGTAATTTGGTGTGTTATACATAGTAAAGCACATGTAATAAAGTAAATAATATAGTGTATTTCTCTCATCTCACCCGTTAGGAGAGTGGGATGCGGACCAGTAATGAATTAATCTATTTTCCATAGTCTTATAAGGGAAATATTGTCCCACAATTCGACAGTTTCTCAATTTGACATTAGTTCAGCAACGGATTAGTGTCGAATTGCGAGGCACCACTGTATATTTGGACTTTGTTACCAAGACATTACCAAGACATCTCAACTAATTCATGACAGTTATATAATTATGATGATAGTTGATTTAGTGTTAATAAATAATTTTTATCAAAAAAATTTGGATAGCTCAAGCTTTTTTGAATTTTTTCTTAGTAACTACTCAGTAAGTTTTTTAAAATACTTGAGTTACAGCATCTCTAATCATAACCATGCAATAACAAATTTTTTGTATGATATTTCGTTAATAAGTATAATCATCAAATGATTTATTTCACTTGAATTATTATGCTACCTTGGACATCCAATCATTAACATATCTGTAATATATCATTATTTTAATAATAATTTAAAATAACTTTACTTTGTTTTAAAGCTATTTTTAGTTATTATTTAATATTAGCAAGTTATATTATTATTCAAATTTATTTTAATATAGATGATAAAAATCTTCCTTGTGTACCACCAATTACAATTGCAGTGCCTGAAAATTATCCAGATAAGCCACCTCATTGCAATACAACCAAAGAAGAATATGGTCAATATTTAAATCTTGTTATATACTAAAGCTTATTACTATTATAATAAATTGATTAAATTCTTTCCTTTGAATTATGTAAAGATTCTACTCCATTCCTTCAATGCATACAAAAAGTACTATCATCTCAATTGAGTAATATGCCTGGTAAATTTTCAGTGACATCATTATTGGATGCATGGGTATGATAAACATTTAATTATCATTAATTTTATTTAGAAAAGAATATTAAAATATAAATAATAATTTATTTTTATTGATCATTTTCATTGATTATATAGAATCAATGAAAATGATTTTATATAATCAATGAAAATATTGTAGATAAAAATATTTTCACATTTTTTTACATGAAGTGATATGGTAACTCTTTGACAAAATATGGTAGTCCTGAAAAGGACTATTATATTTTGTCAAATTGTATATCTCATCAACAGTCTGTTGTTCATTTCTCTTATTCTAATATTCCATATGCATTATCTCTATTAAAAAATCTGTTTCCCTCTTCATTTGCCCATTATCTAGTCCAGGTGATATTTATTCTTTTATGTATAATATTTGTGTCTTATTATAAAATAATAATGTTTTGTTGTTTCTCTTCCCTTCCAATATTTACATGTTAATTCTTCATCTGGAAAAACAAAAAAAATTTGATACAGTAAATGACTGATCTTACAGGAGAAAAGCTAAACATAGAAATAATTCTTTTTGTTTTTTTATTTCAAAAAATATAACTAACATAATATAATGTAATTTTTTTTATATATTTTGACTATTTTTGTGATAAAATAAAAATATCTGAAATTCAAAAATAATCTGGAAATATTCTATTACAAAAAAATAGCATAATTTTGAGTACTAAATAATTTTGCTACATATGAATTGTTTATTTTATGAATATAATTTATACTTTTCTATTTTAGGAAATGAGTGTTCGTCAGGCATGTTCACCAAAACCATCAACAGTGTAAGTTTCAATAAAATAATGATAAACAAATAGTTTTAAACATTTTTAATATATTATTTAATGTAACTTTTATAATATTGAATTTTATATTTCATAAGAATTGTTTTTAAAATTAAAAACATGATAAAATAATTTATTTTAATATATAGTAATATAGAACAAAATTGCAATAAAATTTTGATTTCCATATTCTTGTATAAATATATATACAATATATGCATATGTATGATAATGATTTTTTATAACTTAATGTAAAAAAATTTTCTAAAATAAATATATTCTTTATTTTGTTTGCAGATTTATTGAACCCATTTCATCTAAATAAGATTTCATATAAAATGTATCTGTATATTATTGCATATCAGAAATTAACATCATTGTAGTTATGTAAAGGAAAAGCTACTTGAATTATTTTTGAATAGAACTTTAAATAATTTTACTTTTTTACAATAAACATATTAGCTTTTATGTTATTAATATTTGTGAAGTTTAATCCTAGAACTTGTCAAATGAAATTGCCACTGTATAAAGTTTTGAAATTAAAATATTACAAATACAGGCATATCTTTAAAAATATTGTATTTTATATTCAAAGAAATATAACACTGCATATTAAAAATTTTGTGAATTTGATTTATTCAGAAAATAATGATAAAAATGTTAAATGTTAAAAATTCAAATTATAGAATTTTTTTCATTTATATAATAAGTTATCCATTTTATGAATGCTGATAAAATACCTCAATTATCGTTATCTATTTTTTTTTCTTGGGTCCTAATTCTTTCATCATATTTTGAAGACATACTATCCAAAGTTCCTCTTCAGTCATTTATGATTTTATAATTTGAATAGTCATTACAAAATAGTAAAATTTCTTTTCTTTTATGCAGTCATATTCTAATCAGGTCTTCGATGTCTCATTTTTACTAAATAAATAAAATATGCTTCTTGTTGATTTAATGCTATGAGTAAAAAATATAACAGATTTGCAGTTCTTAATTTATTATCTTTTTTAACTCCATATTATTGTAATATTGTGGCATTATCTTTTTTCATAATGTTATGAACTTCTCTATCCAAAACTTTTATTGGTTTGTTTATTTATTTATTACTTTTAGAATATATATACATTTGTAGTTTGTTCATTCTGAAAATTAGGTTAAAATTTTGGATGTTTTATGGAAATTTGAGTTCCTGTGAAATTTTAATTATACAGGTAACCCTTGATTTATGAAGCCTTAAATCACATAGTTTCAAAATTATGAAATTTGTAACTTTATAGATTTTGTTTCTTTATAGAAGACATATCTTCATATCTTTGTTTCCTACAAAAACTTAAATCCTGTTATTTCAAGCCAAATGATGATATGATTATGGCAGATTATTCGTAGCTGTATCCATCTATAAATATACTCGAAATTTGTAACTTTATAGATTTTGTTTCTTTATAGAAGACATATCTTCATATCTTTGTTCCTGTTATTTCAAGCCAAATGATATTATGATTATGGCAGATTATTCGTAGCTGTATCCATCTATAAATATACCTCCTGCTTGTTTACTGTTATATAGATTTCTCCTCAAGAACACCATAGACTTGAAAGTTCCCCCACAGTTATTAAAAGATTTTTACCATCTCATAGCCTATAATTCCTATTTTAAATATAGTAGAATCTCCCTAATCTGACACATATGGTTCCAAGGTTTGTCAGATTTCAGAGATTTATTGGATTATTGGATGTTTAATGAAAAAAATGGAATTTCAAATGAATATACAGTTTATTAAGACTTTCCTGTCACTGCTCTTGTTGTTCAAATCGTTTACAAACCCATCAATTTTATCACAATTTTTTTTAATATCATAAAGGGTGGCTCGTCCAATACCATAAAATGAAGTCAAATCCCAAAGTCGAGTTTTTTAATTATTTCTGCCTTTTTGTCAATGTCTTGTGTTTTTGTTCTTCACTTTTTCTAATTTGTGACATTATGTAAAGATAAATAACAAACATTGATACAATAAAAATACTATTTTACATAAACAGTGTACTGAACTTAAAAATTAGTCTGACTATAATGCCTGTGCAATAAACAAATAGTGATTGACAATTTGTTTACATCAGCTTCTTTTTCTTGCACATCGACAAGTTGTGACATGAAAATTTCTTGTGGGTAGTGCAACAGTTCATGGAATGTTGGACTACTGGAAGTGTCAGACTACAGAGAGTCAACTCTATAATGATAATTTTTACAAACAACAAATTAGTGTACCTGTAGTGGGACCGATGGTGGATGTCATGGCGGAACTAGTTATCGGGTACAAAGAACAATCTGTGTTGCCTTCTCTACAAAATAACTATAAATTATTTTTAAGATATGTAGATGATATTTTTATAATTTGTGATAACTCTACTTTAGCCAACACTCTTTTATAACAGTTTAATGATGAAACCTTAGGATTATGTCTATCATTGGAGCAACAATCAGATACGAATGTATATTTTTAGTCATTGACATTATGATCTCTAATATGACATTAATTACAAATGTATTTAGGAAACATACTTATGCCCCCTCTTTATACCAAATTGGTCTCCAGACCCATTTAATTATAAAATTGCAGCCTTCTGCTTTCTTTTAGGACAAATGCTTACCTATTGTAGCGATACACAAACCAAAGAAAATGAATTCAATCTGATTGTTAGGCAGGCTATTATGCATAGATATACTCTTTCATTCATATATGATATTTAATCTCCATAAATCACACATCTAATATATCTCATAACTATAAAATAGTACACAGCATAATAAAACACTGTTTCATTTTCTACTGCCATATAACCACTAAAAAAGCTTTAAATGATAAGAGTTTAGTTTTACCTTTCAGTAGAAAGAATGCTAAATATAACAATTTTAAAAATGTTAAACTCCATTACCGCCAAAGGAGAGGGCAGGAGTATACATCATACTAATATTTAACTATGATCTCAATTGTAATGAAGTCTATATTGGAAACATGATTCATTTTTTGGAAACTAGGCTTGCTGAATACAAATATGATATAAAAATGACAAAGCTAAACACAGCTCTAGCAAGAGCAGTTTATGAGAACAACAAAGACATTTATTGGCATAATGCAAGAATAATACAATCCTGCAACAATATATCACAAATTAGATATGCTAAAGCTATGGCTATAAAACAATACCAAACGAGGTGTCATGTGATTATTGACAGCCCCACTGAAACTATCCCAGCCCTGTGGGATATGTTACTGTTAATTAGTATCTATTCTGTACTAATAATAAGCACAAACATTGTTCCAGTATATTTTTTATACTTTTAATAATAATTAAATGATAATTTGTATTTTATTTATTTTAATTTAAACTGTGTTACAATGTTCTATTTCAAATGTTCTTGTATTCAAATAATTTGATTTGTTATAAACTGTAGTTACTGATGATGGTTTTATTAAGCTGAAAGATCTTTAAACAAGTATTAAAATATAAATTTTATCGCTTAAACAAGTGCTGAAGACTAGTTAATTAATTATTCTGTTAAGAAGCAAAAATATATAAAATATATATTTTGTTTCTGTTTACATGAATTTCTATATTTTTAGAAGTGTCTATAAATAGAACAAAAGAGACTACCTGAGTGTGTCTCCATCTGCCAATGAGAATTGGGTGGAAACTTCTAGAAACTGACCTGTAATTTTATCTCAAATTACAAAGTTTTGAATTATGAATTAATGTGATGGAATCTAATCCCAGTGTAAATTTAGGAAATTGGGGATTTCTTGTATTTGATTACATACACCTATACCCATATATTTCTAAAAAGCACATTGTAAATGAAAGCTGTATAATTTGAATCATTCAGTTTATAAAAAATGAAGATGAAGAGATTTTAGATATTGATGGCAAATCTATACAATTATATTCTTTGAATAACATATGGTCAAAGCATGACTTTTTATGCAAATAGCATACATGAAATCTTGTTGTTATAAATATATTTTTTGGCACCTAATCTGTTGTTTATGTTCAAAATTTATTTTTTTGGTTTTATGTCATATTTAATTAAGAAACATTCTATTTAATAACTTTTCATAGAGGAAATATTAAATAACAGAGTAAATGATTTTATATAAGCAAAATATTTTATAAATCATCAATATTACAAATTCATTAATAACTGTCATCTTTATGCAATTATTAATCCAATTTATTTTCTTGTATTTACACAATAAATTGCCAACTGAAGCAATATACAATAATCTAAATAAAAAATTTGGTAAAAAAAATTTCTTTAAATATATTCTTTAATTTAAAATTATAATTTTACAATTTATATGTATACTGATAATTATCATGAATAAATAACACTATATAGACCAGTAGTATAATAATCATATATACTAATATTCACACATTTAGCTATTATTGTTATTACATTCAGATCCTTCATTATTAGTCATTTTCTTATAAATGGTGAAAATATTATGTACAGAGAAATTTTTAAATATCAATTGCCTCTTTTCACTTCATAATATGTTTATTCTTACACTTTAATCATGGAATAGATTCATTGGAATTAATTATTATACAGTGGATCCTCATTTAACATCAGGATTATGATCCTGAAAATCATGATAACTAAAACCAAAAACTCCATCAACCTAGCATATAAATTTTCCAAGAGATAGGTTCTGTATTTGATTCCTGGTCCTCTGAATGGAAAGCCAAAGCATTTGTACCCAGTTAATCCAGTTGAATGTCCTGTGTGCTGTATAGTTTAATTAATATACACTTAAATTAATTATATAGAGAGATTATAGACTTAAATTAATACTCATATAAAATATGGTTACCTTGTTTTTTTATAATTATAAGGTTCTTCTTCATTTTCTGTCTATTATAAAGGGAAATGTAAGAAAACAATGCTTTATTGTGTTTTGCTGCTTTAAAATTTTTAATTTTTTAATTCAAATTTTGTTAGTGATGTAATAGTGAATGATGAACCGCTGTATATAATTTTCACCAACTTTTTTTTTATTGTAATCAGGACAATTTTAATTGTCTTGATTTCAGTTAAATTAAAAAGTTTAACTCTGAAATGCATTTTTTTAAAGAAATATCTAATTATAATAAATTTCAATATAATGAAATCAATATGATAAATATCTTATTTTGATTTAACATGAATTTATTATTCACTTAATAAAAACTTTCTAATCTTTAATTTAAATTAAACTGTCAAATTACAATAATCTCTCAATGATTTCAATTTAAATGAATTTTACACTTATTCAATAATTGTTAACTTTTTGTTGACTTGAAAGTAACTTCTTATAAACATAAAGAGCTTGAGATACATCAAAATATTTTAGAAATAAATAACATGCTTAGCGGAATGTACACACTCGTTCCTCTGACATATCAGCGATCGTCCTCAATAGCACCAATTATGCTTGAGATACAAACATTCAAGCACTTAATATCCAATTAGACAAACACAATACATTTTAATTTTTTTTTCAATTCTTTTTATAAAAAAAAAAAAAAATTTTTTTTTAAATTGTTCAAATTGTTTATTCATATTTTTCTATTATAAAATATTCAGGATGATATTTCAGATAATTACTTTACCTCAGTCATAATAATATACTATCATTTGCAATATAATTTATAAACGTTTAAATTTTTTATTCATATGAATAAATAAATATATATATAAAAAAATTATCATAAAGATTTTAAATAATTTCAATAAATTTTATAAATGCAAGTGTTAAATTTTATTTCAATTAAGCTTTAATAATTGAAAATTGTAGACAATATATACTGATAATAGTATTTCTAGCATCTTTCTCTAATTCAAATATACATAATGTATAAAATACAAACTTATATACTTCATCCTTATTCAATAAAAATTTAGTAAATAAATTACAAAATAATGTTTTTATTATCTTTTTGTTTAGATACAGTTATACAAATGCTTTATTTGAATTCAGTAAAAAATAATTGATTTACTTTTGAAAAAATTTTAACTTTTCTATATGAATCCCTAGTGTAAGAAAATAAAATATTAAAATCTATTGTGTGTGTGTTATATATAAATAATTTTCTGAATTATTAATACAAAACAGCATTCTAATAAGGCAATTGCATTTCAATAAATTTTTTTACATATTCCTTCAAAAGAAGAAACTTGTAATCTTTTTGATTAGAAAGAAGGGAAATGATTTTAAATTTTTGTGATAGAATAAATTAAGCTATACTAAAATTTATTTTTTTTATAATATGAAAAAATTTACTCTACAGATATATTTTATACAGGTTACGTTCTGAAAAAATTGATCAATAATTATTCTGTTAAGAAGCAAAAGTATATAAGATATATATTGATTTTGTTTCTGTTTACATGAATTTCTATGTTTTTAGAAGCATCTATAAATAGAACAAAAGAGAATACCTGAGTGTGTCTCCATCTGCCAATGAGAATTGGGTGGAAACTTCCAGAAACTGATCTATAATTTTATCTGCCAATGAGAATTGGGTGGAAACTTCCAGAAACTGATCTATAATTTTATCTCAAATTACAAATATACATAATGTATAAAATACAAACTTATATACTTCATCCCTTATTCAATAAAAATTTAGTAAATAAATTACAAAATAATGTTTTTATTATCTTTTTGTTTAAATTTTTTTCTGTTAAAGAAAGATATAAAAAATAATTTTTTTACTTTGTAATATTGCAATGTTTTTTCTAGAAGAATGTTAACATATGCCACATTTTGTCAAATTTCTCTATTGAACAATTTGTCATCATTTTAAACAATCAGTACATAATAATCATCATGTTCATTTTCTTCAAATTATATATAAGAAAAGTCATATAATAAATTAAATATAAATATTTATTTATTAGTAATATTTTTTTATTAATTAAATATAAATATATATTTAATAGTAATAATTATTTATGTAATAAAATGTTAGATTTAAATAAAACATATTACATTATTAATATAATAAGTTTTGTTTATGAGTTAAAACTGGTTAAGCAATTTCACAATTCCTTTTTTTTATAAAAAAATATATAAATAATCTATCAGCTATATAAGGAATTCCTGACCTGGATCAAATTAAAATAATTCATACTTACAACAATAGTATAATTAAGAAGACAATTTTTACTTATGATGACTGTCATCAGTGGCTTTACAATAATGAAAGACACAGCAGAATACACTGTTTCTTTTATCTACTATTTCATTTCAGCTCTGTTTTCAGAAATTATTACATGGCTATTATATTGTTTGTTATAAAGAAATTCATTTTAAGAAAAAAAAACATTTTGCATAAAATTCCCTAACTAAATATAATGTTCCCTGGATATAATGCTATTAAACCCATAGTATACATGGATTTGAATATATTGTGAGTTTTTTTGTTCCTTGTTCCTTTGAAAGAGATTCTGAGGTTGTCTTAAAACATAGGTTAGATTGCTACCCCACAATCCCATGTTATAACCGAAGAACAATGTATTTCAAGAAAAAGCCTGAAAATGATCCACATTCATTAACATCAATAGTATGAATGTACTGATTAATTGGTAGGTAATCAGTAATCAGTCTTATTGACTTACTAGCTGATTAATCTGTAATCTGCCATTTGGTAGATTAATGGGCTTCTATTAATTAGTCATTGTATAAAAAAATTAGCTGTTACATTTCTTCCAACAGAATCGTCAGATAGCTTTGACATATTGAAACTGATTAATTTTCACTTTATAAAGCAGAGTCCATAATATTTTCAGTGACTGGGTCCATTCTGACTTTGGGACCAATTTATTTTATTAAAACAAAAAATATAACTAAAAATAAATACAAATTAAAAATTATTTTTTAAAACAAATATAACTAAATAGGCACTTTTATTAAAATAGTTGGGCCTTTTTATTATAATAAGATAAAAGATAAATCAAACTGAAACTAATTTTATAATGAATAAACAGAACCTAATAATCAAACTGTAATACAATAATATCAGAGTTTAAAAGATAAATCAAACTGAAACTAATTTTATAATGAATAAACAGAACCTAATAATCAAACTTTAATACAATAATATCAGAGTTTGGTCATTCTCACCATCACATGAATGATAACATTGCAACAGACTTGTACATTTGATCCACCAAAAAATAGTACATTCATGCTAAAGTATTTAATTGATAGTTATTCATATTTTGAAGGTAGAAATGTTATCAGGTTGATTTTTTATAGGTTATGATAGTATAATGTATTTTTTTATTTGTAATTAATAGAAATATCTATTAATTATTTGAACATTCATTGATTACTAAGTTTTAAACTTTGATTAATTAGTAATCATCCAATTTGCTTATCAGTGCAACTTTAATTTATAATTCATGAAAATAATAAAGATTTAAACTCAACAATTTCTATAGATATATAATATCTTTAGGACAATCATTGCTAATTAAACTTTTAAATAATCCAAATTCTAGCATTTAATATAACTATAATATAATTAAAATTTTAGTTGGTTATAGTTTGTACTATACCCAACTAAAATTTAATTTTTTTGGATATACAGGTAGTCCTTGACTTATAATTATTCAACTTACAATATTTCTGATCATATGATTGCTCTTCTATATTCCAAATTTAGCTATTTTTATGACATATTAACTAGAAATACTTTTTGTTTTAATAAAAATATATTAAAACAATTGCTTGCCATCTTGGGGATCCAGGTTCAATTCCAAATGATTTTACAATTTGGATCAAGGTCAGTTTTGAATTATTTTATAATCTTGAGGACCTGAGATCAAATCCAGATGATTATACCATTTTAAAGGATTCAGTATTGCTTTGTTTATTATTATTATTATTATTATTATTCCATTGCTTATTATTATTACTAAAATTATTACTGTTATGGGTCATTTTTGACTTACAATGAGGTTATCAAAATACAACTCCATTGTAAATTGAGATCATAGCCCATCATACCTATATCTGCATTAGAGTTGCTAATGGTAGTCAACTGCAAAGTTTGAGTTTTCTTATAAACAAAGTGATGACTGAAGCTTAAGCTTTAGATTTGCTCTCTAAAAATATTTTAAAATTTGATTCCTTAAAACTCATTTTAAATTGGTAAATAATAACTACTGAGCAGAGCCGTGCCATGCTATACAGAGAGATGGCTGCATCAGGTGGCACCATAAGGGAATGGCATAAGCAGCGAAATCAAAACATTTAAGAAGAGGTATTTCAAAGATTTGCATCATACTGAGAAAATCTATTGTACGGCCCTGCTACTGAGCCAATAGAAAAGTATTTCTTGACAAACAGGTACTGAAAAAATTCTACAATACTGTCATTCTTTTTTCTGTTTCTTGGAGTGATTTTGTGGTGGTCCGAGGTCCAGGGCCCGCTGGAGAATATCATTTCTCACCCGATCGTAATTTAGCAGAGTTGACAATTTTATCATTAACATCGGGTGAGTATGACTTACTTCCAGCCGGTCCCGGATACTCTGATCTCCACTATCCCCTGAAAGAATAATAAACATGCTAGATTCGAACTGTACAAGAACTTCAGTGCTGTGCAGGTGTTTGGAGGGGTTATATAAAATTATGTGACAGAGGTCACCGTGGCAACTTCCCGGGAAAAAGGGAAAAACGTGTTTATTTACTTTTATCAAGAGAGTGAGACTGGAAAAAATCCAGACAAAGAAGGTAGTTGGTTCTAGCCCGCGAGAGAGAGCAGTTGGTTCCAGCCCGCCGTGGAGAACAGTTGATTCCATCGAACTGCAGACTTTGCTCAATCATAGACTCAAGACAGTCAATGCTGCTGACATCCTCGTCCAGCCGCTAACGTCTGCAAGCAAGAATCCGATCTTTGCCATCCACAAGCACTTCCTTTTCCCGGTGGTCCCACATCTCTGGCCAATATACCAACCACGTCACGACAAACTCACCGATTGCCGACCCAGAGGACATCCTACAAACCCATCCAGAGTGCACCATTCCATCCCAAACCATTCTGTGGAGGAATTCCTATTTAATCCGAGGTATTTGTCCTCCAACTTAAATTGTCGGGCTTGTTTTTGTACAAATCTCTCTCTCTAATAAAAGATGATGTTTGTTTGCACAAATGTTGTCTCCGAGTCCGTCCTTAAGTCTGAAATCTCGTTACTCATCCTTCCTTATGCCACACGCCGCTGAAAGGCTGTCTGCCTGTTGAGCAGCTTAATATCTTATCTTGCAGGCTCAGCAGGCCGTGCGGGCCTCACATTTGAAAATTTTTACTAAGAAATTGTAACTCTGACAATAATTATGGGATGACTAGATCTGTAATAAACCTCAACACTCCATGAAATCAAACTAACTGTCTAGTATTGGGAATCAAGAAGGAAAATCATCTAGACAAAGTTCTGTATAGGACACAAAATCAAATTCCATTATTTACTATTAATCTACATCTCTCAATGGAAGAAGATTGATTGATTTATCATTTTTGCAACATTGTACTTATGAATCAAAAATTTTAGTCTTATATTACCTTATTTTATTACCAAACCGTCATGGAATTTAGTTGTTTAAAACATACTGGAAAGAATTTTTATTTATTCTGGTGTTTTCTATTAGTAATGGAGTTCTTAACAGCACTGATAGCAAGTAACAAAGAAATTTTAATTCTGTAAAACGTTTTTGGACCTGCCATCGGTCCCTCATCAGTACGAGTTTCTTAAGCATAGAAACTTGTACTGATGAGGGACCGATGGCAGGTTCAAAAATGTCCAAAATTTTCTAAAAAGAACAGAACATTAGAACATATTATAAAGATCTTTATAA
>AYEL01066728.1:0-34006 GCA_000484575.1 Olivierus martensii | reverse complement strand
TCAAATAGTGTGTGAAATGTTGTATAACAGAATTTACCATGGTCATAGAAATTAAAAAGATAGATTTCAACATGCTAACAGATTGCATAGATGAAAATTCAAGTTCAAATCAAACTGAAGTAACAACAATGAACAAGGCTGGTAGCAGTTCAGAAATTCTCACAGACAATATAAGCTTGCCTGGTAAGAAATGACATTTTTTTGTTTTCTCACATTCAAACATACTAAATCTATTTCTTAATTTCATTATTCAGCAAATGATCATAGATATGCAAGTGGTCGGAGAAGTAAGAGTTCAAGAAGACCAATGACAACTGCACAACAAAAATTGATGGAAATGAAGGAGAAAGAACATCTTTTTAAAATGGAAAGTCTGAAAAGAGAACGAGAACATGAGGAAATTTTATTCCAGGAAAAATTGTTAATTTTAAAATTAAAACGCGAGAAACTGGAAAAGGAAATAAATGCAAAAGTAATTTGCAGGAATAGTTGTGTCTGATTTTATTTATTTTTTAACTGAAATAATATAAAACTGATTACTTTTATGGATATATTGTAAAGAATTCTGTAAATTTTAATGATTAAATTCATTTTAAACTTACATAACAGCACATTGATATATATACATATTTTTACAGAATTAAATTTATGAAAATACAATATTGAACTATACACAAATTTTCAAATTGTCATTATGTTACATAAAAAATTTATAAAAAGTTGTATTTTCACTCTAGGTTATTGTAGCTAATGAAAATAATATAATAGAAAAATATATATTTAAAAATTTAATTATTATTCAAAGATGTTTTCAAATATTTTTACTTTATATTGTTAATCAGATATCTTACTTGACAAAAGCAATGAAAGGTTTTACACACAGCAGATCACTGTGAGCACAAATATGTACATTTAAGAAAAATCCCCAAAATTCGAAAAAATATGACTGCAATTTAATTATATTTCTTTCTTTATAATCAGAAGTATTTTAATGCAATCTCTTAAATACAGTATATATATAATCTCCATTGGTGGAAGCACTAATGGGGAAAGCAGCAATAATAAAATGATAATGGTGGAGTGAACTCTAATATTAAAGTTAATAACAAATGTAGTAAAGCATGGAAGTTAAACTGAATTTTTAACAAATTTATATACATAAATGTAACCCCCAGTGACTGAAAGAGATATTTATAGGTAAACTTTATTTTACAATTAAAAACAATAAACTTTCAAGTTCAATATATAGTATATTATCATTTGATAAAATGTTGAAGAATTGCCTGTCTTTTAGCTTGTCCCAAGGAAAATGGTTGGTTGTGCACTGGTTCATCACTTTCTTCTAGTGGGTCAACTGGCAAGCCATCACAATCTTCATCCTGCTCATTTCTGTCCCGAGAAATATTGAATAGTACAGCAGTTGCAATAATTGTTGCAAGAGATGTGCTTAATTTTGTTCGCAGGATCCAACCAATACAAGCAAATTTTCTCTTCCATGCTCCTATTAACCTCTCTACACCATTTCTAGTTCTAGCATGGGCAAGGTTGTAATTTTGTTCTGCCTCGGTTACTGGATTCTGAAATGGTGTCATGAGGAAAGGGAGACAAGGATAGCCTGCATCACCAAGAAGCAACCCTGGTACTTGTCTTTCTTCCAGTTGAGCACATAATTTGCTTTCTTGAAAAATGCAACTATCATGTGCAGACCCCCACCACCTTGCTACTATATTTATAAATTTGAAGTCACATCCACAGACTACTTGAACATTGATGCTGTGTGTTCCTTTTCTGTTCCTGAAAAGCTCAGCATGTTCACCTCCAGGAGACGATATTTTAATATGGGTGCCATCTATCAAACCAATGACACCTGGGAAGCCCGCAACCTCCCGAAATTTGCGGTAAACTATAGGAGCCTCCTGAAATGTAGGATATCGGATGTGCTGGGGCCTAAGCCTTGCAATTGCACGTGACACATCTTTTATGATCCTGCTGCATACAGGCTGTGATATAGTCAAAGTATCTCCTACAACAATTTGAAAAGAACCAGTACCAAAATAGCGAAGGGCTACCAATAATTTAGTCATTGGTGGAATATATTGAAAGTTTTCATAACCGTTTTGTAAATCTAATGAAATCTGCTGGTAAACATACCGTACAGTTTCTTTAGAAAGTTTGTATCGTCGATAAAATTCAACTTCGTCCAAGGCTTCTAGATGGTTCTCTCGATCCCTTATGCGTCTTGTCAGGTCTACTTGCTCAAATTCTTCAAAATCTTCGAAATCGTGCATTTTTTCTTTTACTCGTGCGAAACTACACAGTATACAATGCTACAGTATAGCCGGAGTGACACTTAAGGGACCTACCTACCACGCTTGAGTCACACTCACATTTAGCGAGAACGCGCATGCGTATTCAGTATGGCGCATCTCATTCCGAAGCGAGAGAATACGAGTAAGTGACACTTCGGTTAAGTGAGGGTTGAGTTGAACTCAAGTGAGAGCACAGAATACCAGCCTAAGTTAGAGATAATGGCGGTGCTCGAGGCTAGTTGTTACAACGTGGATGGGGCACGTTGTTACACTGTAACAACTTACCCCATACATTTGAAATAACGTTTTCCTTTTCTCTTTACAGAATGGTGCGAACATATAAGAAAAAAACTAACATAGGTACGATAGATGAAGACGTATATGAGAAAGCATCAAGGGATGTCATTGAAAGAAAATTCTCTCTCAGAAAATCCGCAGAGATCTATGAAGTAAATTTCATGACTCTTCAACGATATATTAAAAGAAAGCAAAAGTATGAGGCTGAATCTATTTCTGCAAAAAAATGTATATGTTATGTTAGACATAGGCAAGTGTTTTCAGATGAGCTAGAAGCAAAATTAGAAGAATATATTATTCAGAATAGCAGAATTTACTATGGTTTGACTTCCAAAGATGTGAGAACTCTCGCTTACGAATATGGCGTTGCTTGTAAAATTGACTATCCTAAAAGGTGGGATCAAAACAAAAAAGCTTCTGAAGACTGGCTACTGAGTTATATGAAGAGACATCAGAAACTGTCCTTACGAACACCAGAGGCTACGAGTCTAGCCAGAGCTACAAGTTTTAATCAACACAATGTTGGTAAATTTTACGATAATTTGGAAGATATTCTGAAAAGATATAAATTCGAAGCATATAAAATTTGGAACATCGATGAGACAAGTGTTACAACAGTGCAGAAACTTAGAAAGATTATCGCAGAAAGAGGAAAGAAACAAGTTGGAAAAGTGACCTCCGCAGAGAAAGGAACAACTTTAACTATCGAGATTGCTGTAAATGCTATTGGAAATTCAATCCCTCCACTTTTCGTTTTTCCACGGGTTCATTTTAAATCTCATTTCATTAACTCTACACAAGCACCATCTGGAAGTATTGGCGCTGCTCATCCCAGTGGATGGATGACTGCAGCGATTTTTTTGCAATACATGAAACATTTCCATAAACACGTCCAGTCTTCTGTCGAATCCCCAGTGCTGGTTATTTTGGACAACCATATTTCACATTTGTCTATTGCAGTATTGGATTTTTGCAAAGAAAATGGAATCATCCTTCTCTCTTTTCCGCCTCACACTTCTCACCGTCTTCAACCACTTGATCTAAGCGTATACGGCCCTTTCAAAAAATATTATAACACTGCATGCTCTGGCTGGATGAACTCACATCCTGGATCTCCTATATCTATTTACGACATTCCTGCTATTGTTAAGGAAGCTCTTCCAAGTGCATTAACTCCCAAAAACATAATAGCTGGTTTTCAAAAGTCGGGCATATGGCCATTCAATCGCAATGTGTATTCCGAACAAGATTTTCTCTGTTCCAACGTAACCGATAGGATTGAATATGAGTCTGAACCAGGAGAACACTCAGAAAATGCTAATCCAATGACTATCTACACAGGAAATATAAATCAGCCATCAACCAGTAGACTATCATCATCATTTATTCAAACGCCTGAAATAAACCTTAAGAATCCGAATGAAGATAACGCAGTCAGCCCCGAAGATGTGAGGCCTTACCCTAAAGCTGGGCCAAAGAAAATTAATAACAGAAGAAAAAGAGGAAAATCACTCATCCTAACCGATACGCCAATAAAAGAAGAAATACGAAAACAAGAAGCTTTAAGGCTTGACAGAAAAAGAAAAACGGATGCGAGAGCAAGAAAGAAACTTTTGGCAGATTCTGGGAAAAACCCCAAAACGCTAAGAAAGAGGAAAAGCAAAGTGCAGCCGAAAATGGATACAGAGAGTGAAGATGAAGATTATTTTTGCCTTGTATGTCTTAAACCATATTCAAAAAGTAAAGGAGGAGATATTTGGATTCAGTGTACGATCTGTAAGAGATGGGCTCATGAGAACTGTGGAGCGGATGATCCATTTTACGTTTGCATACATTGTTTATCGGATTTGTCTTTTTCTAACTGTGATGATGACTAAGTTTTACTGATTGTAACCTATTTTTTTGTAAAATTTTGTAAAACTTTTTGAATAAAACTTTGAATTATCTGAATAAAACGATGATGTAACAATCTGCCCCGAGCCTGTAACAAGTTGCCCCATTGTGGGGTAATTTGTTACATTTGCCTTATGTCCAAAATTTAAGATTTTTGAAGTTCATAATATAAAACTAATCAAATGAAAAATATATATATAGTGCCCAAGGGTGTGTTGATTCACCACTGAAAATCTGAATATTTCAAGCGCAACAGAAAAATAATAAAAATATTGTAAACTGAAATTGTAACAATTAGCCCCGGTCTCCCCTATTGCCACATTTCTATCAATTTTTCGTTAATGAGAGGCTTACTTAGATGCTGCTGCATGGAAATTTAGCTATTTATTTGCTGTACAAGAAGACACTAGGCTAAGTCGAATCGAACAGTAATAAATGCGGACCGAAATCAAGTAGTCAATTAATCTATTATTGAAAAAATATTAACAGAGGTATGAGGATGATCTCAATTAGAAATTTATAGAAAAAGTTAACAGCTGTTCTCATAAGTTTAAATTGTGACACCTGCTAAATTAGTGTCAAAACCCAAAATTAAAATTTCGTTCACTAAAAGTACCCATGACAAACAACATACTGTTTGTTTTGTTAATTTTTGGCCAGATGATTACTTAAGAGAATACGGAAAGGAATAATGATTATCTAATAGATTAAGTAACCATGTATAGGATAATCAATAAAAACAGGAGAAAGCTAGATCGATATGCATTTGAAAGTCACCTTGATTTGATTTTATAACGTACAGTATAAATTCACTGCAGTTCTAGTATATTTCGCCACTTTTCTGTATAATTGGCAGAATAATTTGAACTGATATTTACTTAAGAGAATACGGAAAGGAATAATGATTATCTAATAGATTAAGTAACCATGTATCAATATATGATAATCAATAACAACAGGAGAAAGCTAGATCGATATGCATTTGAAAGTCACCTTCATTTGATTTTATAACGTAGAGTATAAATTTACTGCAGTTCTAGTATATTTCGCCATTTTTCTGTATAATTGGCAGAATAATTTGAACTGATTTTACAAGTGATAGATGTGATATTCACTTCTGATAACTTGATTGCCACCGAATTAAAGTAACTATTATTCATCACGATACGGTAAACATGAATCTCGAGGAACATTATTCTGGCTGTTGTTGCTTATTGTGCAGAATCGAAGGAAATTTACAGATCCTTAAACTTTTTGGGATTTTAATTTCTATCGGAAAGTCCAAAAAAATAAATTTTCTTTGGAAAATACATCAATGTTTCGTGCAGATCATATTATTGTATAGTAACTTTAATGCGTTACTGTTCATTTTATTAGAAGGAGATTTGAAACATCGCTACAGAGCGGGTATTGATCGTCTCCTCGGAGATGATTTCATGCTCGTTTTCATTATGATTTCTTCCTTTCCACTTTTCGTATTTCTAGAATATCTAGCAGTTCGATTTACATTTACAGGAAAACATCTACTTCGAGTTATACAAAGATGTAGTAAATCCATAAATATATCACATCAACGACCCTTACATCTGCATTACAAAATGAGCAAATTCATTGTTGTTTTGCATTTGATAATTTCCATAACAGCAGTAGCTATTTTGTTGGTAGCTTTTACAACTGTTGCAAATGAGAAAAATACTTATATGTTGATATATCATTATTTCTTAATAACATTGGACACTTTCTACGGAAGTGGTTTTTTATTTTATTTGCTTCTTCTAGCTATCGACATAGTATTTACTATAGAGTGTGAGCTATCAAATTTTTATCACGAAATAGAAGAAAGTATTAAATCAAACAGTTCAATAGATATTCATGATTTAATTTCGAAACATGTTGATTTGTGTGACATTCTTTCTTATACAGACGATATGGTAAATCCGATTATTGGAACTTATTATATATTTTATCTATTGTACACAACTTCATCCACCTATATTGGTATATTGGGTAATGCTAACATGTTTGTAAAATTAGGAGCCTTTCTGGCAGGATGTGTTAATATGTTGATTTTCTTATGGATAACTTCTATTTTATCGAAATATCCAAAGAATGTAAGCCATTTTTCTTTCTTAAACTATAAAATATTTTATGTAGTTTATTATATCCTTAATTTATATACCAACTATCTTAGATTTTAAATGTATTTATGATGCAAATATTATTTTTTAAATATATTTTTTTCTTTCGACATTAAATCTTATAAAATCTATTTTAGTTTCGGAGATTGGGTCCAATTTTGGAATATCTTTTCTTTCGTCAAAGGAATATCACAGATCGATGGAAGGTAAGATTCATAATTAATCTATATATTTTTTAAGCATACATGAATTATTGACTATACTAATTTAATCTTACTGTATTACATTTGTTAGATATCTTGGCAACTAGAAATTGCAGAATTCTCATTATTTTTAATTTATGTGGCATTAATTATCAAGATTTTATGTAACCATGCAACAAGATGAAGATAGTTCAATGGCAGATGTTCAAAGCGCGTATAACATTTTAATTAATGCGAAATTAAACCATATCAATTTTATCTTAAAATTAATAAATAGGATAATTACATGATGCAAAAGTACTGTTTACTACAGAGATAATTTTTCAGACAAATAACACTTTTATTTAAATTTAAGAATATATATTTAATTAATATAAATTAATTCACACAGTAAATTAAACAGCAGTGGTATTATATACTCTTTCAAATTTGATTTAAATCTACGCTTTTCTATATTTTTTATTATTTTATTCATTTATTTAGTATAATAGGCTTTGAGAGAGAGAGAGAGAGAGAAATATTAAGGGATCCTGCAGATTTCTTATCAACAGAAAATTTATACCAAAAAAATAAACATCTTTCTGCAATCTTATTGTACTGTTTTATTGATCATCGTAACTATTTGTCACTTACACATGATTTATATTCATTTTAGAATTTAAAAATTTTTTCCAATAGTCGTCTTAACATCTGATTATTAAGTAGACCAATTGTTTTTTGAAAATATGTTAGACGAGTATATTGGAAAGCATTCATCTTTCCAATCATGTCTGTCTTGGTTCAGTTATATTAATATTAATTTTGTTTATTCTCAATTTTCTTCTTACAATGTTCTTTACAATGTTATTTACAATGCAGCAACATATATACTGCTTTATTTAATTTTTTATTAAGCAATAACCTTCTATTTAAACTATTTAACTAGTGTTTTCATTTCTCTGCATATTTCTTAAGCTTTTAACAAATATAAGACAAGGATAAAAAAAATCGCATATTCTGATAGGAAATAATATTAAATTATTCTTGTTTCAGATCGTTTCTTACAGAAAGAGATTAGGAAGAACACCTATTGGTATAACCGCAGGAGGAGTTTTCACTATAACTAGGAAAAGCATTACTAAAGTAAGTGTACAGTTCGTTCCAAATTGGTAGTCACCTAAGCGGAAGATGTTCGGCTTCTTTACAATATTCACAAACCAATGAGATTAATCGGTTCAGGCGCGAATTCGAGTTTGCAGAGCTTTGGACGATTCCATTTATTTTTTTTAATAACAGGGTTAGGTAGGCTTTGATACTCTAATTAGTAAATTTATAGTTTATGTTCTACCATTTCTTTCTGAAAGTTCGGTATATAGACAAAGTATAACAGATTTCAATTGTTACATATTTACATATTATGCTTATTAAAATAAATAGAAGATATTTATCTTTCACTTTGTATTTTTATTGTTTTCACTCAAAACATTATAAAACAATTGGCTTTGATTTGTAAAGATATAAATGCTAATCACGGTTTGTACAAAATTTCATTTTTAAAAATCATTTCTATGAAATACTTTATTAATTATATCCATTAAATGTTTATTTTGAACTAGTCATATATAAATATGTATTTGCTTTAGATTTATCCAAATAATTGTCTTTCATATGTATATACTACTTATAAATCTAGTTATTATAATTCATAAAAAACCGCTGCCATTCTCGATATGAATTTTTTTTTCCAATTTAAACTTCAAAAAATATCACGTTTATGCAAATAAAATTTCATTCTTATCCTCGAAGGGAATATATAAAAAACTCTATATATATAATTTATACATAATATATGGCGGCCAACAAATACGATATATTTATATTAGCATATTAAATTAAAAAAAAATAAATCTGTAAATATCATACTCGTAATTACTAATATTCAAAATTTAAAAAATGATATTAGAGCGAGTTATGTATTTACTCAATTCGCAACTAGATAGTCTGCCTGGATTGAAATAGTGAGCAGCGATTAGTCTTTTCAGTTCAGAGCGCTGTAATCAACCCATCTCATTCGTATACCTCATCTCTATTCTTAGTTAGAACGGACGCGTCCATTTTTAGCTTCCACTATGCACGTTCGAACTAACAGACTTTATAAGCGATCAACTTCCATAAGCTCAGTCTCTGCGAAACCGGTGACTACCTTTTTTGGAACGAACTATACTTTTATAAATGCTCTCAAAAATCTATTACAGTGTTTAGTCTATTGTCAAATGAGTAGATTTGAAAATTAATGTTCGAAATATTTTGAATTGTATAAATTTGGAATGTCCGGATAAATTATTATAGATAAATTTATATTCTAATAATTGCTTTATTTTATAGTCATTGAATTCGACGTACTCGTATATTTCGAGTGTAACCGGAATTAAGGATGGAATAGATGCATGTGAAGAGGTTTATAAACATATTATTTGAAGAAGAGTATCAAAATAGACAGAAATAGCGAAATTTTTAATTTGAACAACTGAACTTCTTCCTCAAACGGAATAGATGACGATATTTAATCATTAGAAAATAAAATTACAAAATTCACACATCCTAATGATAAACGAAACGATTTATTTATTTGTTCGTCCACAAAAGATTTTGATGGTGGAAGATCAATTTAATAAGGAACTGATTTGTAATATTACAAGGTAAGAACTCATTTTTACAAAATAGTTGAATCGAATGATATATGAGAAATGTATTATTATAACACGTCGATAACCACTGAACAATGATCTAATACAATGTTATATCAGAATATAGTTATTGATCAAGATAATCCTTATATGGCTATAATTTATCCTCACTCGGATGGATATCCAATATAATACTGCACTCTAAGTACAGTCGGTTCTAAAATGTATTGCAGGTAGCAGGAAACAGTTCGGCATTCGCTCAAAACACGGAGTTCGGTGGATTTATCGTGTCTAGCGTTGGTTGACGCGCGAATTGCGGATCAGCCGTTCCATTACGGTTGCCGTAGGAATCGGGGATGGGAGGTTGATGAGAGCGCGACTTAGTTTTAAACTAGATAGGTTCAAGAGCAATGTAAATGCGGTTTTATTCATTAAAAAATAATTATTACATTCTGGCAAGTATTAATAATACAAGAACACAATGGAATGAGACAAGAATTGCCACAAAAACTAAGCGATCAGAACACTCAAAGCATCCTAATAACGTGTTGAGTCGAAGTTTCTCGAAGGACAGCTAGTCTACAGAGTGAAAGCGGTGCTAAAGAATAATGCCACGACATACACCAAAAGAAATTAAAAAGTTAATAGTAGAAAATAGACAAAACGGCATGGCGATAAAAGATATTGTTAGTTATTTTAAAGTCCCAGAAAGAACTGTATATCACATTCTTAAGCAACATGCTGAAAGAGGAACAGTTTCTCCTAGAAAAGCAACAGGTCGTCCCCGCTTATCTACGAGTAACGAGGATGAAGAAATAAGAAAACTCAGTGAAACTGATCCGTTTAAATCTGCAAAAATGATTAAAAGGGAAACACAGTTGCCGTTATCGCTACAAACAGTAAGAAGACGGTAAGTAGTCAGAGATTAGTATTGAATAAAATTTTATATGAAAAATATATGTTTAGGAAAGTGTTGTCAAATTCACGTATTGTATTAACGTAAATATTGTAGAAATACTAGAAAAATGCATAAATTTATTTAAATAATGAAAACGTTTTCTCCTAACATTTTATTGAAAATGTATTATTTCTCATCTTAGATTACGGGAAATGAATTTACCCGGTAGAAGAGCGGCCCAAAAACAAATTTTAACATCAAACAACCTGATGGACCGACTCGGTTTTGCTTATCAACATCAACATTGGAACGCCACAGATTGGAGTAATGTCGTTTTCACAGACGAAAAGATCTTTAGCGTTGATGAGTCTGGAGAGGTGTGGTTACAAAGGCCAAGAGGAAAGAGATATGAAAGCCGTTATGTTCATCCTCGGCGTAAAAGCGGTAGATTCTCAGTTGGTATGATATTTCAAATGTATTTATTTGTAAACTCTTCGATGGAATATGATATCCGTAAATGATAATATAATTAGATATACCTGAAATATAAATGATAAGTAAAAATTACTTTCATTTATGGATAATCAAAATTGCAGAAGAAAATTTATTTTATTGAAAGTTTAAAAGCCCATTAACGACTCAGATGGATGTCCTTGCATCATTTTGAAATATTTAAATAGCCTAATGATTAGATTAGGAATATGATTTTTTTGTCATGTCCTCTTACAATTATTTCTCTTAATGTGTTTCTCTTAAAAACCATTATCTGTCAAGTCTATAGACAGCTTACATTTAATTTTAGTTTTGTTTTTATAGCTTAATTTAAACTAGAAACCATTATTAGATATTTAAATGACCTCAATAATTAAAACTATTTCTATTTCCAAAAATTCAATATATTCTTATATCTTCATAATGAAATGTAAACAGTATAGTCAGGAAGTTAAGAATAACTGAAAATGTTGTTAACGCTAAAGCAACTAAAATGTATTTCATAACAGTGTCTAAATAGTAACTATTCTTCGAAAATTAAAAAAATTATATTATCTGGCAAGACGGTACCGATGAAAGGAGAAATATATGTAGTATATATTCAACATCACATTACATGTAAAATATTTCTATTTTCATCCTTTAATATACGCTCTTAAACCATGTATAGTAATTGTTTCATAAACAAATACTCTATACTAATAATAAACATATTACTTTCAGCAATATGGGGCTGGATGACAGCATCGGAACCAGGCGAAATCGTAAGAATAGAAGGGAATTTGAATTCTTCTCAATATGTCGATATTCTTCAAAATTCATTTTTACCTGCAGCAGAAGCATTGTTCGGTCCCGGTACAGTTTTACCATTCGTTCAAGACCGCTCGCCGGTTCATACATCTCAATATACAAAAAGGTGGCTACAAAATAATTCAATAATTGATGTTATAAACTGGCCAGCTAAAGCTGCGGATTTAAATCCTATTGAAAATCTTTGGGCAAGGATGGCTGCCGATTGCAATTTTCACCAAGCAGGAACGACGGACGATATATGGAACACAATCCAACAACAATGGAATTCTTTCAGAGAATCGAATTATTGCGAGATCCTTGTTAACAGCTTGCCGAGACGGCTAGAAGATGTGATAGCTAATGGAGGATTTTGGACTAAATATTAATTAGTATTTAGTCCAAATTCCTATGTTTATATTATTTAATGAATTATGTTTTAATTAACACAATAAACATTGTATGATTAAACGAATGATATATATTTTTCTTATTTTGTCACATAGATACTGAAAATAAAAAGTTTTCTAAGATAAAAAATGTTATATATTATTTTCTGAAATTACTACGATTTAAATCTAGAACAATTTGGTCATATGTCTGTATATAGCTGACGTCAAATAGTGATATCAATATCTCCAAATTAAAATATTTATATATAACTTAGAATTATTTAATTTTAGAACTATTATACCATCCTTATGAAATATAACTGCAAAGCAGGTTTATTTCCATCGTTTGGCAGTATGTGGATCTATGTTGTTATGCAGTTATAATATTGTGTAGATCTATTATAATACAGAAAAAATTTGTATGCCATACCTACTCTTGTTATATGGAATTTGAGAAAGGCTAAGTTTATCCGTCATTCTTTATTCTAGCATTCATTTTTACGTAAAACATCTACCACATTTCGAAATGATATTTATAGTGGGATTTGCCGAATTATATTGTCGCTTTATATTTAATTATTCTTATTTCTTATTAGCGAAATAAAACCGATAGTACGGTCGTGTGTTATGCTACCATCGTTGAGAGCTGAATCCTACTTTTTCACTATTTCAATAATGTCGATTGGCTAGAAGCTTCGTTCTCAGCAAAACATATGTTTAAATCATCACGTTTTTACTGTTATTAGGTTTCGATTATTCTTATCTATTCCTGATCTTTAATATCGCAAAAGCTGTTCATATTTCATCGACTAATAGTAGGAAGGTTAGTCGACCTTTATCCAATCATGTAGAACGACTATTTTTCGTCCAACTCTATAACAAGAACAATTACTTCATTAGTATCGTTTTACTAGCGAAAGGAGATATTCTGTGATAAATCGAACGACATGTTTACGAAAGGTTAATATATACATAATAGTGATGACAATCGTGCTACTTATTTGTTACTGTTAATCTTAGGTATCCATTTAGACACATAAAACTCATTGCATTAAGAATAAAGGGAGGAGTTTAGAGACATGGCACTCCATTGGGCCGAGAATCAAATGAATTCATAAATATAAATTTACTTTAAAGGAAGCACGGCCCCTTAAGGAATAGAAATATGGACGGATCGCAAAATCTGATTTCGCCTTTATTGGTTTCCCTCTTTTCTTGTCACTTCAGAATATATGAAATTACGAGTGTTAATAAACAACTCTCTCTCGTTTCTCCGGAGCCGCTTTTCATTGTATGATTTTATTTCTGATCTGTAGTTGCAAGTTACATAGTTTCTGAATCAATTTTTTAGTGGGAACATATGTATTTTTATATAGATGGATTTCGCTGCCAAATATATCCATACCTGATATAGTTTTATTATTTTTTCACGGTAAACGTTTAAACAAATGAAGATTTTCATAAATTTCAAGAACATTTATATCACGTTTTCCTTTATGATATTCGTGTATCGATGGAATAATGTTATAGCCTCATGTGCTCATACATATCAATCGATTTTAATCATTAGAAGTTATCATCATTGCAAACATAAAAAATGCGGTTAATTAGTAGCTTGTCATTTAAAAGAACTTGAACAGTAACAGACCTTCAGCTTACGTCGTTTGAAAATAGGTATAAAAATTACGAAAACGAAAACATTAAGCTTGGAAAAGTTGATTTTCGATATGAAAAATAGCCTTTGACTACGTAAAGATTATGCAGCGGAGAATGTTATCGTATAAGAGGGCATTACTTGGCATCAGGGCTTGTCGTTTCTAATTTCCGACCAATAAATGATCTTCATGGCTGACTGTGAGTGATTTAACCGAAATTGGACAGCAGATTTTATTAGACATCCCGAAATATTTCGTAGACCGCCCTCTTTGACTAACCCTTTCCCTCCCCCATTACCTTCGCTCTAGTATCTATTTTGATAGTAAAACAACTATGACAATTGTGAACCACTAATAATATTCCTATAGTATGCTCGATTGATACACAGTAATTTTCGTTCTTTGATGATAAACACATGATTCATATAAAAAATTGACTGTCATGCAGAAAACAGTCGCAATCATTAAAACAACGATATGTTAAACATGACATAGACCTATACCAAAATATTATGAAAGATAATCCTGATTATAAGGATATAACGTCTGAAATTATTCTATGAAATATCTTCTGAAATTTTTGAAACTATGTTTATAATCTAATAACATCGAAAAATTTACTTACCGTAATTTTTTTACAGTTTTTCGATGTTTATCTCTGTTTTAAAAATAATAATAATAATAAACTGTTATTTTAAAGCGAATTCTTAATAGTAACTGAGCCATTAATTATGTCGCCTCAGTCTTTATGATCGCCTCCTCCATTCCGAAGCTTTCCCCCCTATTTCCTATAACAACGGACGATTCTATTTTACGTCAATACGCTCGTCGTCACTATTCCTGGAGCTGCAATCGAACAACAACCGGTTTCTCATCCTCCAGGAGCAACCTGCAATACATTTTAGAACCGACTGTACGTTCAACAATTATTCCAGGACTATGAAATCGAGGTTTCATTATTCAGTAATTTGCATAAAAATCAACAATTCTCAATCGTTTAGAATATTTTTTATGATAAAAAAGATCTATTTGTAATATGACTGTGCAACCACCTTTTGCAGCATTATTGGACAATATATTCAGCATTTTGCAAAAAACTTTCGCTGGAAGTCAAAGAGTAACAAGATACTTCTAAGTAAGCCATATGATAAAATAGTCAGTTATAACCTTCATCGAATCCAAGTCACGGATGTTTTTATCCAGGTTCAATTCGAGTTTCATTTCTCTAACTTTTAAAGAGGAGTGAGAGCTTGGTCCATTCAATCCCATTCTTCAAGATTTCCGAGCATGCATTTTGGCCAGCTAGTTATGATTTCTAACCATGGCCCTAATCAGATAATGTATATATCCAATCTGCAATGTAGTAACTTAGATGAAACTGAATAACATCTAGCTAAAAAGCACTAATAAACTGATAATGCAAAGAAGATAGAATTTTTTGTCAATTTCCTAATGTATAGTACATAAAATTTATTCAATGCATATAAAATCTTTTATGTTTCCAACTTCTGGGCTATAAGTCAAACTTATGGAGAGAATCTGAAACTGAAAATTTCTGTTTTATAGCCGTTAACTATTGATGATTTCTGAAGTCCTTTCCTCTTTCATGTAGTTGGTTACGTTCTGACAATTATATAATTTATATTTAAGACATTTAATTATAAAATATCGAATAAAATCTTAAAAATCATTACTCTAAACCAGTGTCTGCCAAACTGTGTGCCGCGAAAGATTTATTCCTTTCAGTCCACTTTTAGTTTTGTTTCTACTAGTTGGTAATAATTTGTGATTTCTACGTGTTTTGTTCTAGTCAAATCTAATCTAAAATTAGAGAATCAATACAGGTAAGTTTGTAAGTATAAGTTTATCATAAATCAAATTTTACATTCAACTAGAATATTAATTAATTATTATTATTATAATTGGTTATCTTAATAGATGGCTCAAAATCAAAGTTCATCAGAATCGAAAGTATTTAATAAAACTTTACATAGCCAGTCTAGAGAAATAATTTCAAATGTTCAAAAATTTTTTCAGAAAGAATCGGAATGTGGAATTGAAATTCCAGTTACAAGCATAACAAAACGTGTTGCAACTGCAACAAAAGTTTCGGAAAGAAGCATAAGAAGAATGATATCTGAAAGAAAAAAAATAAATCATGGACATATGCGATGTTTTTCAACACCAGGGAAATCCAAGAAAAAAACAGCAGACAAAACTGGTATTGATGATTTCGATGAGTGTGCTATCTGCAGAACAATTTATAATTATTATTCAACTGCTAGAGAAAGACCAACTTTAGGCAGTCTTCTAAATACCCTTAAAGAAACCAAAATTTTCAGAGGAAGTAAAACTAGCTTATGGAGAATAATTAAGAGGATGGGTTTTCGGTGGAAGAAAACCGAAAATAACAGGAGATTATTGATGGAAAACTAGATATAAGAGCAAAGCGTATAAGCTATTTACGACCGATGAAAGCCTACAGAGAACAAGGAAGGCCCATTATATACATGGATGAGACATATATTCATAGCAGTTATACTAGTGATAAAGGTTGGAGTGATAATTCTGATAATGGAATTAAAACTCCTTTATCTAAAAGTCAAAGACTTATTATTGTTCATGCGGGAGGAGAGAAAGGATTTATTAATGCTCTACTGATTTTTAAATCGCATCAAAAAACAGGTGATTTTCATCACGAAATGAATGCAGACAATTATGAACGTTGGTTAAAAGAAAGATTAATCCCCAATCTCCCTTCTAATGCCGTATTGGTCATTGATAATGCACCTTATCACAATGTTCAGGATCAAAAGTGCCCATCTTCAAATTCGAGGAAAAAACAGATGCAAGAATGGTTATTGCAGCGAAGTATACCATTTTCGGAAAAAATGCTAAAACTGGAACTTTATGAATTGATAAAAATGAACAAACCGCGCTCATATAGTTACCGGGTTGACAAACTACTGGTTGAACAAAATCATCTGTGATTAGGTTGCCACCTTATCATCCTGATTTAAATCCGATTGAGTTAAGTTGGTCGGATTTGAAACAATGGGTGGGAAAACGTAATGCCACAATTAAATTAGATGATGTCAGGCAACTCTGTGAAGAGCGATTTTCTCAAATAGGAGAAGAAGTATGGGCATTAAAATGTAAACATACAAGGGAAATAGAAGAGCATTACTGGCAGCAGGAAGCATTCATTAACTGAACGTTTAGAAATTACTTTCAATAATAGTGACACCGATTCCTCAGATGATGATCAAGTAGATTTCAGTGATATAGAGGAATTGAGTACATAAAAAAAAGCAAAAGTGAACTTTATACGTCTATATAATACAATTATTGAAATATGTATCCTACCACTCTATTATATTGTGTATTTTTATGTGAAAAAATATTTTCATATACTATGGACAATTTAGTATCTTTTATTTTTTATCACTTTTAATAAATTATTATGCCTCCTAGTGCTTAATTAAAGTTTAAAAGAATTAACAAAATATTTTATCAGTAGTGTAATAAATGAAAATAACTAATTATTTCAAAAGAACATTGTTTATTTACTATTTTTGTGTTCCATTATCAAATTTTTAAAAGGCATTTTTTTCTATATTATAGTTAATAGCAATTTTTTACCTTTTAAAAATAATATATTATTATAGACAGTTTTAAAACTGCAAATTGATGTTTATGAAAATCCTTATTCCATCAATAGTCAATTACTGAATCGAGCCCCAAACATTTCATAACAAGGCCTGTGAAGTCAATCTTTCAGAGCCCCACGCAACTTTCGTTACGCGCAGAAGTCGGCCAAGATATTTGAAACGACCTGTAAATACTGTGTATATTATTATCGCGGTTAGAATATTTATTTCCTTTCATTTGTTTGGCCTGCTAAATTTTTAATTAAATAAAAAAATTGATAGTGCAAAGGAAAAATGTCAATATTACTTATATTTCGTTAGTGTTATTGCGAAAAACATATTTATTACTTCATTCATTTCTTACGTCTTTTCCGGCAAGCGATTCTTGATTTTATTTATTTTCGATGTGCATCATTTAAATTAAACACTCTCCATGTTTAAGTACTACAAGTAGATGTACGGTGTAAACGTAACATGTAATTTATTATATGATTATCTCTAGGACAGTGGAGACTATTAACAGGAACTGTTTCATAAAACTTTTTATATACCGTATTTGCCGGCGTATAAGACGCATTTTTTTTCTTTGAAAATAGGTCTGAAAAACGGGGTGCGTCTTATACGCCGATACTCAGTTTTTGATTACATTCATTTCTGGAAATTTCCTCTATTCGGAGTTATGCGATTTCTTTCTTGTTTCCTTGCGGAGTGTGGGAATATTAGTTACGTAGAGTTCAATAAATGCGCATGCGCTTTCATCGACGATCACAGCTGGGCCTAGCATTTCTCAAGTTTGTGAATGGGTCAAAGCTTCATGGGATGCTGTGAAAACAGAGACAGTGGTTAAATCATTTAAGAAATGTGGCATTAGTAATGCAATGGATGGTACAGAGGACAATTTGTTGTATGAGGACTCAGATGCTGATTTAGAAGAGGTTTCAAGTGACTCTTCATTTAACTCTGGAGATGAGTGTCTGGGTCTTGACGAAGAAGATTAAAAGGTGTTCTTTCCCAGATAGATTGGGTATTTGCAGAAAGTATTTGCTGTTTGTATTACTTTATATTTAAAATACTGTAAATTCATTATAATGATCAGTAATAAAGTTTTATCCTTCAAAAATGTGTATAAAAAAGTGGGTGCGTCTTATACGCCGGCAAATACGGTAATTCATTCACGCTGAACATTGCTTCACAGGCGGCGCCGTAGTTTATCAGAGTCGAGAAGATTCGAATACTTCACTACTAATCGTGTGAAGTGTTCGACTCCTCTCGACTCCGTTCGCTGCCCAATCCTATGTGATACTGATAGACTCATGTAACTTACATTATTTGTTTATTTTGACAGCTGCCCCGGTACCCTAAGTCCAGGCACCTTATGCAGGGGGTTTGCTTTTGTAACTTCTGTTCTGGTATCGTTTGGTTTAGTGGCGCAAGGGCCTCCTGGGCCAAGCTGCGCCAAGCACAGGCTAAAACAACAAAATTGTATTTTAGAGTACATTTAAAAGCAAGTAAAGCAAGGCTAAAACAACAAAATTGTATTTTAGAGTACATTTAAAAGCAAAGTAAAGCAACAAATAGAGAAAAAACCAACATAATATTAAAATGGTGTAAACGGCCAATGGTAACATTTTAAATATAAAATGTCAAAAAACAGATAAACGTGCATACATAAAATGGTATAACTATAACAAGGATATCAAATAGAGGATAGATAAACAACAACGAGTAAAAAGATAAAATAAAACTTCTGTTCTGAAATAAAGCTTTTTCTAAAGTAAAATAGTCGTAAGATCCCTCTCTAGCATTATGAATATAGCAGCAGAAGTGACATCACGGTGGTTGGCAGGGACTATGTCGCCCGGTGACTGGATAACAGCGGAAGTGATGTCACGGTAGTTAGCAGGGGAAGTACTCACGCAGGGGGTATGATGTCACATTGATTGATAGGGAAGGGACCCTCATAGGGGTTATGACCTTTTCGTAATTGTGAATATATTTAAACCTCAAGTTGTAACATGTTTTTTTAATATCGAATTTTGGTAATAAATTTTTCAAGTTAGGTTTATTGAAATTGTAAGAAATACTTATATTATATCGTAAATAGTTATTAAAAGCATTTCTACGTATTCAAGTATTAATAATTTTTATTTTTATTTAAATCATTTTATATATTAAACCTGTAAATAGTTGTTTTTGTTTTATATACAAGTGTAGTAATATATTTTTATTCAGTTAATTTTTAAAATCAGAATTGTGAAAATTTATTATTTAAGCGTTTAATGTCGAGGTGTAAAAAATAAAATTTAAATCTTTATTGGAAATGTGTATAAAAAATACTTGTTAAAATAATTTCTATAGTAGAGGAGAGGAGGGTATTATGGAAATACGGAATACCGAGGTTTCGACTCTGTTGCTGCTATCACTTGGGAATACCATGAACTACTCAAGAAAGACTCCCATGACGCAGTGCAGTGAGAGTTGATCGCTTGTTGTTGTCGTACCACTCACTACAGAACAAAGTGTGTTTTGTGATTTTCAAGAGTTTATGCAGGTAAGTTTTCAAACATTTTAACCTACTAATACAAATGTGACTTGAACATTGATGTTAAGCATATTGTACACTAAAAGAATTGTAGTTTGTTATACTGTGGTCGTTTTTAGCCTACAATGTTTTGTCCATCATTTTATAGGTTCATTTCCAAGATGGCGTGTCGGGAAATATGGAATACTAGGTATTTCATAATACCCAACGTAAAGGTATAGTATTCCATATAACCCGACAAAATATACTGAATAAAAATAAAGTTAAAAAATGAGTTTTTAGTATAATATTGATAGCTAAACAATAATTATTAATTATATAAACTAGAAATTGCCCGCTCATATAAATGAGCGGAAATATAATCATGTGATTTAATCTAATAATACCGTATATAACGACAAAAACACCTTCTAACTCGTGTAGGAATCGTAAAATGGCATCCATTATTACGTTACAGCGTATTATATGATACCCGTACCCCAATTCTGGGTACGGGTATCATATTTCCAGAGTCGAAAATTTGCCCACTTTATAGTGCACACACCCTAATTTTGGAGGTGCTGAGTCCAAAAATGTAATTATTTTTTACTGCTGAGGCCCCAATATCGAGATACAGGGCCCCAAAGTTGGGGCATATCAGTCAAATTTTTCAAGTAATTTTAGTAAATAATTTCGAATTTCTAATGAATTTAGATGTGATTTTACATTCCAAATCGAATGCAACCATTTCCGTTTACCTATGACCTACCTTTACAAAATTATGCGTTTTTTTTTCATTTTTACTGTTTTTATCACTCCTGATAAATTGTCAGTAGGAGAGCAAATTACCCAGCATGATTTTCGTTGAAAACTTCCTTATTACATTAGCTATGACGAAAGCGCGCGCAAACGTTAACGCTTGCGCTTGGTGTAAACCGGCCTTTACTCGCGCGCAACATGAACCGCTCGTAGGTTGCAAGACCTGTTGTTTTCCGCATTTCCATTTCCTTCCGCCCGGAATTCCACATTGTATTTCTTATATTGATAAAGTAAAATCCCTCATGACCAAACAGTATAGAGTCGGACGAAGAGCCGCGTGATAAAGCTTTGGCTTACCACCCTGGAAAACCGGGTTCAAATCCGGGTCCCACATCTCCAGTTTTTCTGGTAGGGTCCGGGCCCTGCTCGTTGAACCCTATCGTTCAAACCATCACGGGTATTGGCCACTTGTGATGAGTTCTTTAAGTGGCCGCCGCCAGATACAGAATATCCCTTGAGGATATGGAGGCTTAATCTAACCTAACCAAATATGTTATAGAATAAAATCACATCTACCACCATATTTTTAAATTTTTTATTTTTATTTTTCAAGTTTATTTAAACAGAATGCCAATATGAGAAAGTAGATTATTTGGTCTAAAAATCTTATTTCATTTAATGAAGCAAAATGCTTTATACTATGTGAATAATTATGAAAATTAATTCAATTTGTTTTTCTTTGATGTGATTATCCAAAATTATATTAGAAATTCTTAATTATGCATTTTATTAATTGTTAATATAGAAATTTAGAAAAGAAATGAAATATTTAATATTTTTCAGTTAATTTTTAATAATTATATTCCAAATATATAATACAATTAACTTCAATTTATAAATGGATCTGAAACAAGAGAATTATTCATCTTTCCACAGATGCTTACATTTTTCTCCTAATTCATAAGTGCAAAAATGGATAATAATCCCCGAAATTATTTTTAAATGTTCAAAATATTTTTAATTTAAAAAAAATTACTTTGAATATTTCAAAGTGCTTTTCTGCCGGGTGATGTTGGTTAGTGGATTTATTTCACTATAAGCCGCAAAGCCACGTCAAGGCCTCACCCTTTTTTGCGGATTTTTTGTTTTTCCAGAAACCTCATAATGGCTAGACAGAATCCCCATTATGAATAAAACTGGATTAACATCCTCATCGCAGGATTTTCTTTAGGTCCGAACAAACATTACCCCGCGATTCACAAAAAAGAGACTAATCCTAATTAAAGCCAAAAATATAAATTCCAAACACTGACTGGGAATATTACAAAAAATATGGCCAGAGTAAAGCAGCGTTACATGCTAGAATGACAAAATGGAGCATTGTAACGACACCGAGTCAGATCCAGGATACCTTTCTTGATGGAATGTCTTCTCTTCTTACATCCAGTTACGCCAAGAAATAGATCTTAAACTAATTATAAAAACTACGAAATTAAAATCTAGAAAACAGAAAGATATAAAAATTTGGAATTAAAATTTAAAAAAAAAATAATAATAATTACGATACGATTAGAAAACAGGTTTCACATAGGTTGACCAGCCGATATATCGGTTACCGCCTACCCGTCCGTTCCTGTGAGATTCGTTTTCCTGCGAGTTAAGGAAAACTTCTGCCCACTAGAACGATATATCGCATTTCCTGGCAAGAACCGCCCTGTCCAACAAAGTACAGGAAAACGCACGGCAGACGGATGCAAAGCACCACATCTCACTTGCCAACAGATACTGGCCACCATATATTCCACCTGTCTCCCAAAATCTTCGGACCAAAGAATGATATTCATGGAATAATTTCAACCCCAATTTTTCTCTCTCCAGCCAAACAAATAAAAATTTTCTCGCGTTATTGTTTTCTTAACTTAATTGTTTTCCGAAGCATTGTTTCGAAATTCTGCCTTAATTTCATAAAATTTAATGCTAAATATATATATACATTGTGGAGCTTTCAAGACGGTCAGGCACAGGCTTGAGCCTTAAATGCCTTAGTCAGGATTTCTGATACCAGATGGATTTGTGTCCCCCAACAACACAATTGATTCTGGCGTGAGTATGGACGAAGCAAGAAAAATTTATTCATGGATCGAGTCCGATTAGTTGAGTATCAAACACAGGAATAAGACACAACTTTTTAAATGCAATTACTTAATATTTAATTTTACTGTATATGAATAAATGCATTATTACTTTCATAATATTCTTTGTTTGTTATAATCTTAATGTTCCAAAATATGAAACACTTCAAATAGATTTTATTTTCCTCACTGATAACAGTATTGATGAGTCAAATGACAAAAGCCCAAATACAAAAACTACAATAGACAAAAAGCCCATAAGTATAAAATTTTATTGTAAAGGCATAAGTATGTTTATCATCATTATCATAATTGATTTAGAACTATAATTATTGAAAGTAATAAAACAAACTATAAATGTTGTTGTACAGGAAAACTACAAATAATATTCTTTATTTATTCAAGATTAGAAATCAAAATTAATTATTCGTTTTTCTTTAACTGGATAATTTTTAATATTAAATAGATATTATGGAAACAAAGTTATAAAGTTATTTTGACAAAAAGATTGTTTCACCTGATTTAATCCGATTAAGATCAAAATTATAAATAATTTTTAAAAAATAAGTTTTGAAAGTCCATTTTTTAATTGAAAGATAATTTAAACATTATATAATAAACTCGAGAATTTTACAAGTGGAAAAAATATGATATTGAAAATTAAAAATCATAATATAAAAATAAAAAAACATCAAATCATCATAGTGCAGATTCGCTAAGACAATCATCTAGTGGAAATTTTATAAGGGGACAAAAGTATGCATATGTTATTTTAGATATAACTACAAAAATTATAAATGCAGATTAATCATTAATATGAAAATAATCGTTCATTTTTTAATTTTCCATATAAATATTTGGATGATAAGTGTCGCCCCACAACAAAAATGATAAAAATCATCACCACTGGGTCCTCATATAATAAAATGTAGATTCCGATTTAATATATTTTTACTATCGAGAAATTTGTAAATCATGTCTTAAGAATATTTACAAGTTACTATGCAGTTTTAATTCATTCATATTCTTATTCATTCAAGAATAAAGCAATGATTTTTAGAAATTATGAAAAATTATCGTAAACTCATTATTACATAATATATTCAGTCCTGTATGCAATATGTAGAATTCTTTCTCAATAATAATTTACATACTCTTACGGAGCAATTTCTCCGATCCTATCAAATTCTGTGAATGGATTATCCCTCTGTAAAAAAAAATTAAATTATACTTAAGGCATAGCATAAAAATATTTTATTAACTTTTATTAATATACGAAATTTTGTTATTTAAATTAATATTAAAATTCGATTATTATGGTCTTTATATGAAATCATTCGACAGATGATACCACAGTTGTGCGAAAGCGGGAGGTTGTTCTGTTCGAAATTGTTGGTTCAGCTGGTTACATACTGTAGATTTGATTGGTTGACACAATCATGTCAGATTCTAGGGATGCAAAACAAGAGGAGGAGAAGGTAAATGGTGGTTGTGAAGGGCCAGATGCTATGTATATCAAATTAATCTCATCAGACGGACACGAATTTATTATTAAGCGAGAATACGCCTTGATATCAGGAACTATTAAAGCCATGCTTAGTGACCCAGCATATCGATTTGCTGAAAATGAAACAAATGAAATAAATTTCCGACAGTTTTCGTCACGTGTATTGCAAAAAGTTTGTCAGTATTTTACTTATAAAGCTTGCTATGCCAACAGTTCTGCGACTACTGTAATCCCAGAATTTCCAATTGATCCTCCTGAGATGGTCTTAGAGTTATTGATGGCAGCCGATTTTTTTGACTGTTGATGATTGCTATTTTAAGTGGACGGACGACAGATTAGTCAGTCTGTCTTATTTCTGCTAAATTTACGATGCTTTATTAACACCGAATCTGCAGGGATTCCTGTCTTGCACTGCTGCAAAAATTTTTGTAAAATATGTGCCATTGTTCAATTTTCATATGTAAAACTTTTTACTTATAAATTTTTAGTTTTTAATCTCATGTAACTAAATGTAAAAAAATTGATATTATTGTTTATAAAATTGTTCTAATATTAGAAAGATGATAATTCTCAACTATGCAAACGAGAGTGAGTGTGCTTAAAAATAGAATTTATAAGTATTTATGATAGACAAATTTGAATAAATTTATCTCAATTTTTTTCACTATTATTTATAATTGGCAGTATGTAGTATGAAAACAATTTTAAAAAGTTAAATTAGTCATTCATCAATAAAATTTTCCATACTAATTCAGCGCATAACATTATTTGAATTAATTATTCTCTCAAAAATATTTTTTCATTAAACTGGCAATTCTTATAGAAAATGTAAAATTATTAAATTACAACTTATCTACTACAGTTTATCGAAATTAATCCACACACTTCGTATTAGGGGTTATTTGGCTTAGAATATTGTATTTAATTTACATATTTATCCATAATAATTCGTCATCCTTAATAACATCAGGAGTTTTGCAACGCTTATCATAAATTTTAATGTAGAGAGTTTATGCTTCTTTTAGCATAAATTTTAACAGCAAATAATTGTTAGGTAGAATTGAAATTTTAAAATAAAAGTATAACAAATATTCTCTGTTAAGAGAATATTTGTTATATATAATTAGAATTAATATTCTCTATAATTGTTAGGTAGAATTGAAATTTTAAAATAAAAGTATAACAAATATTCTCTGTTAAGATTTTTTATATTAAAAAATAATTTCAACAGGAAATAAAAAAATAAAAACTGTTTATTATCATTTTTATATACAGCTAGGCCTCGACGAAGTGTGTGGATTAATTTCGATAAACTGTAGTAGATAAGTTGTAATTTAATAATTTTAAAAAATAATTTCAACAGGACACAAAAAAACTGTTTATTATCATTTTTATATACAGCTAGGCCTCGAAATAATGAGATATTCGATTAGTCGACTAAGGCCTCGATTAGTGCGAGTTCCAATAATGCGATTTCGATTAGTGCGACTTTCTGTTTTTCAGTTAGTGTGAGCAAATATTCGCGACTTATAAAATTGATACCATTTTTCAGTTAGTGCGAGCAAATATTTGATTAATGCGGTAGGCCTCAATTAGTGCGAGTTCGAATAATGCAATATTCAATTAGTGCAAGGCCTCGATTAGTGCGAGTTCCAATAATGCGATTTCGATTAGTGCGACTTTCGCAAAAATACAGGTAGGCCTCGATTAGTGCTACTTATAAAAATGATTCAAAGGCCGGGAAATCAGAAACACTAAGTGTAAACTTATAAAAATGATACCTTTTTTTTTCACTAGTGCGAGCAAATATTCGATTAATGCGAGTTGTAAGCATAGATCAGTTTTACTAACAAAGGTCCGCCCCCTTTTATGATGTCAATTAACAAATTAACGTTAATTTTCAGTTAGTAAAACTGGAGAGGAGCTGTCCAAGAACAATCACTTGGCTTTGAAGAGGTGAAACACCTGAAATATGGGCTTTTTTACCGTTAGCTATTTAACATTATTGTTATTCAGCTTTGCTATCGTATAGGGGCCTACATACAGTATAGTGCAGAATTTTCTTTTTAAAAGTATCGAAATGGATAAAAGGAAGAACACTTTTGACGATAAAACAAGAAACAAAAAAAAGAAGAGGTTAGTGATTATGCTAGAGCAAAAAATGGATATGATTGAGATTTAGCTTTGCTACAGTATAGTACAGATTTTTCTTTTTTAAAAAGTACGGTATCGAAATGGATAAAAGGAAGAACACTTTTGACGATAAAACAGGAAAAGACGAAATGGATAAAAGGAAGAACACTTCTGACGATAAAACAGGAAACGTATCGTATACATACAGTATAGTACAGAATTTTCTCTTTTAAAAAGTAACAATGATAAAAGGAAGAACACTTTTGATGATAAAACAGGAAACAAAAAAGAAGAGGTTAGTGATTACGCTAGAACATGGATAAAAGGAAGAACACTTTTGACGATAAAACAGGAAATAAAAAAAATAAGAGATAAAAGGAAGAACACTTTTGATGATAAAACAGGAAACGAAAAAAAGGATAAAACAGTATAGTACAGAATTTTCTTTTAAAAAGTATCGAAATGGATAAGAGAAAGAACTTCTGATGATAAAACAGGAAACGAAAAAAAGAAGAGGTTAATGATTATGCTAACTTTGCCGTAAAAAGTATCGAAATGGATAAAAGGAAGAACACTTTTGATGATAATCAGGAAACGAAAAAAGAAGAGGTTAGGTGATTACGCTACAGCAAAAAATAGATGTGATTGAGCGACATAAAAGCGGCGCTCAACTTCCGCTTTCAATTCGTTATTTTGGTTTCGATTTGGCGGTTGGTTTGATAATGGTATGAGACGAAATTCCTGGTAAGTTATTAATTTAGATCAGGGATTCCAACCTTTCTCTTGCATCGACCCCTTTTAAAAGAATGGCTTTCTTCATCGACCCCCTTACATTTTTCTCTATAATATATAACATACAACATAGTCATAATACAAATAATTGCACATAAATAACTTAAAGATAACAATTAGACTAAGAATATGAACAAAAGTTTTGAAAAAATAGTTTATTAGATTTATGTTTATTTTTTGTACTATTATCATTTTTAATTTTACAAATATAAACAAGTTTTAAGAAACAAAATCACAGATTCTAATTGCACAAAAGTTTGATGTTAATTAATGTGATGGCTGTGCTTGATGTATTGATGCAATATTTTTAATGTTTGACATAAAATTGTTTAACTTAATTCTTAAATCACCTCGTTCAAAAACATTCAACCTGTATTTTTTCCGTAGTAAATTATTGACTTGACTAAAGTCTGATTCCACTAACTTGTAAGTAAGAAGAGGGAAAAGTCAATAATGTTGGTTCGGTAACAACTTTTATTTGGGGATATTTCTCTCGGATGACTTTTAAATTCCAAAATTTAGCATACCCATGTGTTTCAAATAAGACTTATGCTTGAACATCCTCCTTCAAATGCAATGAACTCTTCTTGTATCATAATATCAAGATCAGATATATCTCACCTTGTCAGTGCAGCAGTTCTATGATCCATGCTGGCACATTCAAATTTTTAATATCTTGGAAGCGAACATTAAAATCTTTTAAATTTTACAAGTGGCTTATATATAATAATATATCTTCTAAGGAAATGCAATCCGGACAATCGCAATGGAATATTTCAATAACGGACAATCGCAAATTAAAAATAAATATATTTTAAAAAATTTTATTGGTTTTTAAAATATATTAAATGTAAGAGCTCCTAAATTCAGCCACCACCAATGGTCAGCCTTAGTTGAATGAAATTGGCCATATTTAGTTCATTTTAGATGCAAATTTATATTTTTTGAATATCCCATACTCAGCCACTCTTAAGCTATTTAAATATATTAGAAATTTTTATGTTTTCTACTGTAAAATTAGAAAACAAACATTGGTAAAAAAAAGGCTAATGGCTGGAATCTCACAAAGCAAGAACCAATTACCATATTTTACATATAGTTAAAATTTCGAATAGTGCGAGAAATTCGTGGGACCCTTTATTCGCACTAATCGAGGCCTACCTGTATTAATTTCCTATCCAATTACCATATTTTACATATAGTTAAAACTTCGAATAGTGCGAGAAATTCGTGGGACCCTTTATTCGCACTAATCGTGGCCTACCTGTATTAATTTCCTACTCATACAAATACAATAATTCTTTTTATATAAATAAGTAAATAAATAAAATATCGAACTGCCATCTATCGACAAAGAAAATTTCACGTAAAATGGTTAAATTTATGTAAAGAAAATTATTTATTCAAAAAAACGGAAAATTGAAATATATTTTTCGTTATAATTTTCAGCTTTTTTGAATTAAAATTAACATACAGTTAATTAAAATTCCTCAAGGTAATAGTAATAAAAGTTTGATAAATAATATTTTTCAAATAACTAACACCGACATGATGATAACATCGAAAACTACTTAAATTTATCCATGCTAATGAAATATAAACAATTTAATATTTTGTAATCTTAGAATTGAGAGAAAAACAGAAATTGCAATTGCGAAATAACAGCAGTTCTTCTTCTGCCATCTATCGGTATGAAAATAACTCTTAGACAAATGTAATACGTAATTATGCAGCATTCAAATGGAATATATTTTATATTAAATACTGTATTGAGAAAATTTATAACAGTATTTCAAATAGATTTCATAATGGAATACAGTTTATAAAATATGGATTAATAAATTTTAATTTAAAATTATTAAATACTTTCAATTATATGTGTGAAAAATAATTTGATGATTTAAATACAGCACCTCCATCATAAATAATATGCAGTATTACTATATAAACCTAGAAAGCTTATATTAATGTGATCATATTTCATCGATATTAAATACTGTATTTTCCAATTGCAAGATGTAAAACAGTATTTCGAATACTGCCCCATCTCTCGAGAAAATATATAAATAAAATTAATTTTTATCGTGTTATAAAAGTAACATTTGAAGATAGAAGCATGGTCTATAAATATATATGGTCATTTCACTTCGATGCCATTGCTGTAAGATTTATAACATTTGAAGATAGAAGCATGGTCTATAAATATATATGGTCATTTCACTTCGATGCCATGCTGTAAGATTTATTGTTTTGAAATCCCATTACTAGAGGCGCTGGTACATGTTTTTCCGTGCAATCTGTACTTGTAAATTACAAGTTAGATTGTTTATAGAACTAATTTTATTTTATTTTTTTGACAAAAAATGCCATATTATTGGCCCCATTGTAACAAAATCTGCTACCATTTTTCCAACTACTCTTTCTACAATCAATTTTCATTAAATTTTTATAAATAAAGCTAATTTAGATTTAATAAATAAAATTATATAAAACTCATCACAGAAAAATAATAGAATTTTACATTTGGAGTGTTTATGTTCTTTATTTTGAGTGTTTGTTTTACGAGTAACAAGAATACTTTATTCACTATTATACTGTATATGAACAAGTTTCATATTTTTATTTATTTTATTTGTATCAATATTTATATTTAAAATACTTTAACTCTTGGAAATTATATAGGGTAAGAGCTCCTAAATTCAGCCACCACCAATGGTCAGCCTTAGTTGAATGAAATTGGCCATATTTAGTTCAATTTAGATGCAAATTTATATTTTTTGAATATCCCATACTCAGCCACTCTTAAGCTATTTAAATATATTAGAAATTTTTATGTTTTCTACTGTAAAATTAGAAAACAAACACTGGTAAAAAAAATGCTACCTGGTTGACTATAAGTGCTACCTGGCTGACTATTGGAGAAATTACCCTATTTCAGTTTTTATTTTTTTAATTTAGGGATATAGGAATGGAATAAAATTAATATTTTTGGAAGAATAAAAAAAATGTTTTTAATGACCCGAGTAATTACCTGGATTTTCTGCGAATCCAACTACACTGTGACTTTTTTTTTTTCAATTACACTGCGGCGGGTTTTAATCAATAAAAACAGAAAATAATCCAGTTTAGAAAAAATCATTAACTTTTGATTATTAAATAGCTATTTTAAGTATTAATATTATATAACTTCGATAGATTTTTTTAATAAAAATAGGATGCGATTCGAAATTAAAAGTTAGTGAAAAGTGTTCTACTTGCAAATGTGTTTAGATCAAAATCTTATCAAAAATAATTTTTATTATTATAATTGGTTATCTTAATAGATGGCTCAAAATCAAAGTTCATCAGAATCGAAAGTATTTAATAAAACTTTACATAGCCAGTCTAGAGAAATAATTTCAAATGTTCAAAAATTTTTTCAGAAAGAATCGGAATGTGGAATTGAAATTCCAGTTACAAGCATAACAAAACGTGTTGCAACTGCAACAAAAGTTTCGGAAAGAAGCATAAGAAGAATGATATCTGAAAGAAAAAAAATAAATCATGGACATATGCGATGTTTTTCAACACCAGGGAAATCCAAGAAAAAAACAGCAGACAAAACTGGTATTGATGATTTCGATGAGTGTGCTATCTGCAGAACAATTTATAATTATTATTCAACTGCTAGAGAAAGACCAACTTTAGGCAGTCTTCTAAATACCCTTAAAGAAACCAGAATTTTCAGAGGAAGTAAAACTAGCTTATGGAGAATAATTACGAGGATGGGTTTTCGGTGGAAGAAAACCGAAAATAACAGGAGATTATTGATGGAAAACTAGATATAAGAGCAAAGCGTATAAGCTATTTACGACCGATGAAAGCCTACAGAGAACAAGGAAGGCCCATTATATACATGGATGAGACATATATTCATAGCAGTTATACTAGTGATAAAGGTTGGAGTGATAATTCTGATAATGGAATTAAAACTCCTTTATCTAAAAGTCAAAGACTTATTATTGTTCATGCGGGAGGAGAGAAAGGATTTATTAATGCTCTACTGATTTTTAAATCGCATCAAAAAACAGGTGATTTTCATCACAAAATGAATGCAGACAATTATGAACGTTGGTTAAAAGAAAGATTAATTCCCAATCTCCCTTCTAATGCCGTATTGGTCATTGATAATGCACCTTATCACAATGTTCAGGATCAAAAGTGCCCATCTTCAAATTCGAGGAAAAAACAGATGCAAGAATGGTTATTGCAGCGAAGTATACCATTTTCGGAAAAAATGCTAAAACTGGAACTTTATGAATTGATAAAAATGAACAAACCGCGCTCATATAGTTACCGGATTGACAAACTACTGGTTGAACAAAATCATCTGTGATTAGGTTGCCACCTTATCATCCTGATTTAAATCCGATTGAGTTAAGTTGGTCGGATTTGAAACAATGGGTGGGAAAACGTAATGCCACAATTAAATTAGATGATGTCAGGCAACTCTGTGAAGAGCGATTTTCTCAAATAGGAGAAGAAGTATGGGCATTAAAATGTAAACATACAAGGGAAATAGAAGAGCATTACTGGCAGCAGGAAGCATTCATTAACTGAACGTTTAGAAATTACTTTCAATAATAGTGACACCGATTCCTCAGATGATGATCAAGTAGATTTCAGTGATATAGAGGAATTGAGTACATAAAAAAAAGCAAAAGTGAACTTTATACGTCTATATAATACAATTATTGAAATATGTATCCTACCACTCTATTATATTGTGTATTTTTATGTGAAAAAATATTTTCATATACTATGGACAATTTAGTATCTTTTATTTTTTATCACTTTTAATAAATTATTATGCCTCCTAGTGCTTAATTAAAGTTTAAAAGAATTAACAAAATATTTTATCAGTAGTGTAATAAATAAAAATAACTAATTATTTCAAAAGAACATTGTTTATTTACTATTTTTGTGTTCCATTATCAAATTTTTAAAAGGCATTTTTTTCTATATTATAGTTAATATATTATTTTTAAAAGGTAAAAAATTGCTATTATTATAGACAGTTTTAAAACTGCAAATTGATGTTTATACTTATAGTTAATAGCAATTTTTTACCTTTTAAAAATAATATATTATTATAGACAGTTTTAAAACTGCAAATTGATGTTTATGAAAATCCTTATTCCATCAATAGTCAATTACTGAATCGAGCCCCAAACATTTCATAACAAGGCCTGTGAAGTCAATCTTTCAGAGCCCCACGCAACTTTCGTTACGCGCAGAAGTCGGCCAAGATATTTGAAACGACCTGTAAATACTGTGTATATTATTACCGCGGTTAGAATATTTATTTCCTTTCATTTGTTTGGCCTGCTAAATTTTTAATTAAATAAAAAAATTGATAGTGCAAAGGAAAAATGTCAATATTACTTATATTTCGTTAGTGTTATTGCGAAAAACATATTTATTACTTCATTCATTTCTTACGTCTTTTCCGGCAAGCGATTCTTGATTTTATTTATTTTCGATGTGCATCATTTAAATTAAACACTCTCCATGTTTAAATACTACATGTAGATGTATGGTGTAAACGTAACATGTAATTTATTATATGATTATCTCTAGGACAGTGGAGACTATTAACAGGAACTGTTTCATAAAACAGCCCCACGCAACTTTCGTTACGCGCAGAAGTCGGCCAAGATATTTGAAACGACCTGTAAATACTGTGTATATTATTATCGCGGTTAGAATATTTATTTCCTTTCATTTGTTTGGCCTGCTAAATTTTTAATTAAATAAAAGCAGGAAACGGAGTTTAAAAAATCGGCGAAGATTCGTATCCATTTTACCTAATCCTTGGTACCAACTACTACTGCCGCAACAAGTTTCATGTAATTGCGTTCTAAGTAAAAAGTAATTATATTAAATAAATTTTTACTTCATTTCTACACCCCATCTGAGAGTATCCCGATGAGGTCCAGCTAGATATCGCAACCCTAGATATGGGCCATATGGCTCATGTCGTATTCTGAGACTTTAGCCAAAGCTTTTTCCCTGCTCCACCTTCGAGGGTACTTATGTCTCGGCTTAATTCTACTGTGTTTAATTCCAAGTCCTATATCTCAAGATTTTTTAGAAGAGTGGGTTTTTTTTTTGCATATTTTATACCCCCTTTCCAATCAGGGAGATTAATAAGGGGGTGGGGCCAGTTCCAACCACGGGCTGCATCAACACCCATGGAGGGGGCTCATGTCGTATTCTGAGACTTTAGCCAAAGCTTTTCCCCTGCTCCCCCTACGACGGTACTATAGGGAACTTACGTCTGCGAGAATAATCTCGGCTTAATCATAGCCTGCAACTAGGGGTGCAACTTTAGCCAAAGCTTTTCCCCTGCTCCACCTACTAGGGTACTATAGGGTACTTAACAGCGAGAATAATCTCGGCTTAATCATTGCCTGCAACTAGGGGTGCGGACTCGCCTACCCACTCTGATCCCTTAATCATAGCCTGCAACTAGGGGTGCGGACTCGCCTACACCTCTCTGATCCACAAGCGAACGAAATACGAATACGACGGACTCGCTGAGGTTTGCGAGGCCTAGGGGTAAGAAGACCGCATTCGTATCTCGTGCTTTTAAAGGGCCGAGAATTGCCTCCGTCCACAAGGGAGCGGAGACACAATAGGCGTGTATTCGCCACGCCTAGGGGTAAGAAGGCCGCATTCGTATCTCGTGCACTGTGTCGCCTAAGCGACCTTTAAAGGGCCGAGAATTGCCTCCGTCCA
>AYEL01066726.1:0-54970 GCA_000484575.1 Olivierus martensii | reverse complement strand
TTTTTTTTTTTTTTTTGCTTCCTTAAAATGAGATTTTATTGCAGGAAATTTAAATTATAAGATCGAAGCAAATGTAAAAAAATAAAATAAAATAAAAAAACAGTCAGAAGATATTGATCAAACGAATCAAAATATTAGCAGAATAAATACATAAAAACCATAAATTCATCAATCAAGAAAAGATTAATTTTTAAATTTAGAATGGTTTTTCGTATTTTTTGATTTATAAATAATATTTTTTAATAACTGTACCGTACCATGATTCATATAAGTTACTGATATATAAGTAAATTAAATTTAAAAATCAGAAATAATCAGAATTTACTGATTACTTCATTGATCTGAAGATAAATATAACTGTACCGTACCATGATTCATATAAGTTACTGATATATAAGTAAATTAAGTTTAAAAATCAGAAATAATCAGAATTTACTGATTACTTCATTGATCTTAAGATAACAATCGAATCAGTGGAAAATAATTTAAAAATTAGAATATTTTAAGCTTTGAAAATAAAAGTTTAGATTGAATTTTATTTATTTATTTAAAAAAAAAAAAAATACAAAAAAAGAGTCAAATCCAAGTAATCCCCAAGTTTGAATCGAAACTGTAAAAATTTAAATAATTTTGCCATAGTATCGAAAAAGTGGAGAATAAAAAAAAAAAAAATATTCCGCCAGTGAAAAATACGATAGATAAAGGTTTTAATATAAAGTTTATATTAAATAAAATAAAGATCGTAACAAAATAAAGTATTTTTTAATGGAAAAATTTCCTCACATTTCGACTGCAGTTACAGTAACCATGATTTTAGATAGGAAAACATTTAACAGGAAATTATATTAAATACTTTACTCATATATATATATATATATATTTCGAAAAGATAAATAGTGCGTAACTTTTTCGCTTACCTGTATTTATAAATAGATGTGCTATATAAATTTTTGAGCAAAATGTCATAAAAATTGTTTCGCAGACAATTATTTTTCGTTTCGTTCAGCTAGAAATAAATTATTTTCTAACATACCTAAAATACGTAACGAAAAAGAAGAAGAAAAAAAAAAACTCTGTTCTTTTAATAAAAATCCTTTTCATCAAATTCTGCAGCATTATATACAAAATTGTCAAACCTGAACGGTATGAGTTTAATAATATTCTAAACTTAATTAATTAAAGTAAGCTTTCTCTGAAAACATTCATTAAAAATAAAAGAAATAATAAAAAATAATAATAATCCTTTGGAATATTTTTAATAATACATTGTAAAGTTTAAAAAAAAAGATTATTTAAAACTGATCACTTATAGGAAATAAATTGTAAAGTCTTTTTTATGTATACTGTACTATTAATTCACCTTGTTATCATAAAATATGTAACTACATTAAGTTAACAATACAAATATAGTTATAAATTTAACTGAATTTTTTAATTTCTTTAACCTGAAAATTTGCTAGACAGCATAAAAAAACACAGGTTAGTTAGATGGATACTGTATATCATTAACATGTACTGATGTTTTTGATATAAAAAAATCGAAAGCTCTTTCACTTCTAGTAACCTTCACCTTAACCAGTAACCAAGTTACCTTAACCAACAGTAACCAGTTCTATTTTTTAATTTCTTTAACCTGAAAATTTGCTAGACAGCATAAAAAAACACAGGTTAGTTAGTTGGATACTGTATATCATTAACATGTACTGATGTTTTTGATATTATAAAAAAATCGAAAGCTCTTTCACTTCTAGTAACCTTCAACCAATAACCAAGTTACCTTAACCAACAGTAACCAGTTCTAGTAACCAACAATAACCTTCTAATAAGTTTACTCTTAGAAGGTTACTGTTGGTTACTCACTTGGTTATTGTTTGATTACTACTTAATTCAGTTACTCTGTATTACTAGAAGGTTACTGTAACTGGTATTACTGGAAAGGTATTACTGTAACTGATGGTGGAATACCATTTTGTTTTTATAATTTATAAAAAATTCTGAAACAGCTTATATGGTTTTCGTGTGTTATTACTTTCTATGGATATTCCCATATAACATATGTAAACATAGTTACCATAGTTTATATATTTATTATGTAATTTAAAAAATTATTTAAAGGTGCAAAATTCTATATTGCCCATAATTATAAAAATAGTATTTTCTTCTAAGTAGGCTACTTTCCAAGAATATTAGATAAATATGTACTTAGAAAATGGTTTTATTCAATGTTTGTATCATTTTCTTTTGGGTGGTGAACGGCTGAGGCATAGTGATAGCCTACTAGAGAAAAATAAAAAAAAAGCCTTAAATAGTTTATAGACTGGTCTAATTTAAAAAGTAGTCTGATAGTATATCTAGTTAACTTAAATTATAGTAGTAAGACTGAACGTAACCATATGGAATAGTGTTCCATATTGTCACTATCCATACGATAATATTTGAAAGATCCTACTCTAATAGAAGCCAAATCTATCAAAATACGAAGAGATATTATGAAAAGTGATTCCTAAATACTCTTAAGAAACTCAGAAAACAACCTATAGTCTTGGCAGATCGGATGATTTTAGATGGCGCAAAATTTTTCTTATTTCATGAAAACACGTTCTCTATTTTAAACCGTTGTGCTTCTCATCGAAGAAACTGAAACTGAAGCCAAAATATTGTTGCCACTTAACGTAAAATTCTGCATTGTAACAGTTTCATAACATTGCCTTCTCTATCAGAAACCATGCTATTCCATACAATCCTCCTATTCCATAAAACCCCCAGTTACTCAATCCTATACTGTACTGTTTGTTTTGTGGATAAAAACACTTTAATATTTAATAAAATTTCTAACGCTCACTAAATCTAGGAATAAATTATAATATATTAATGATACTGATTCATGTTACTAAATTGCAATATTACAAAAATACACTAACAGCTAAAAAAAGTCAACAAATGTCAAAGTACTACAGCATGTTTTTATAATGCTGTTGATGTTTCAAATAACTATAGTTAGAACACGCTTAATTTTATTAACGATAACTCATTATACTGTTCTATCTTGCATAATTTATCATTATATCGCGTATCTTTTCTCCAATTTTATAAATCAATCTATCATAAATTATATATTTAAAGCATCAGTTAATTTCGTGACATCAGATACCATTAAAGCAGACTGTTACTCGGTAACGTCTTAATTCTCTTCAATAAAAATCACCGTTTTCTCTAAAGGGAAAAATGATCTTGTTAGCATATAAATAAGACACTCCAATTAAGATACAAAACGGAGATAGCGAAGTTAATTAGTTAATGTTAAACACCGACAACGGAGACATTCAGCATTCTCCTCGATTAACAAGAGACGTTTAAATCATTAGTTAACAACATAAAAATATAAATATTAATCTAAAATTAAAAAAAAAATGAATATCTCCAGTTACTATAGTGAATAGTGAAAGGAAAAATTTAACCGTAAATTTTAAATGCGCTACATAATTTAGTAACAACAGTAGCGACTTTCTATCTAGAAAAAAAAAACAATTAAATTTTCTGATACGTGGCTCAGGATTTAAACAATTAATGGATAGATTTTCGTGGTGTTTTAACATTAATACAAAGAATAAAATTTATGCTGCTAATGTTAAATTTTACTCCATGAATAATTTAATTACGTAAAAGCCATTTTGTGATATTAACGAATTTGAATGGTAATAACTACTACGATGCAGAGATTGTTGTACTTTATGGTACTGTTTGTAATAAAAAAAAAACGAAGATTATCGTTCGAAAAATAGAAAAAAAAAAATTGGACGATTTATATATATATATAGATGGAAAGGAAGTACTGTTTGTAATAAAAAAAAAACGAAGATTATCGTTCGAAAAATAGAAAAAAAAAAAATTGGACGATTTATATATATATATATAGATGGAAAGGGAAAAAAAAGAAGTAAAAAATAGTTTACCCAATTTCATAACTGGTTACTTCCTTCTTGAATCCTTTCTATGCTATTCACACAAACAACTTTTATTGTTCGGTAAACTTTCAAAAGTTTGAACAGTTTTATAGCTTGGTGAGAGTAGTAACCTTTTATTTGATTGGATTTTTGTAAGTGTGAAAAAATATATATAGCACAAAGGCAAAACAATAAAACACTACAGTGTCGTATCGAGTGAAATCATTAAAATAGTATCGAATAACGCATTATTATTCAAATTATAGTGTGTTAATGATCGCAGTAATGAATATCATTATTGCGATCACTATTTATGTAAAGTAAATCATAAAATAGTTGCTATTATGCGAGTAATATAATATATAGCAAGTATATTTAAGTATATTTAATTACCAATACATTTATTATGTAATTATTATCTAAAAGAGTATTATTATATTCGTTATTTTTAAATATTAATTTCTCGAAACTCCAAAAAAGTTAAAAAAAAATATCTATTAATTTTATTGAAAAATAATAAGGTAAAACAGGGAGAGATGGCGCATCTTTTTTCGTTTGCTGATAAAATTATTAAATAATCATAAATTTTGAATAATAAAGGAAAAAAACCTTTATTATTCAAAATAACTTATATGGAACTATATGCAAAAAGTAATGTCAAAAATTAGTTAAACAAAATAAAAAAAGTAATAAAATAAATAGCTTAGCAAACATCTCACCCAACTACGCTGCAATTCACCATCTCAGTTGGGTGAGATGGTTGCAAAATTGGTTGAAAAGTTGGTTGAAAATTTGGTTGAAAATTGGTTGAAAAGTTGGTTAAAATTAGTTGAAAATTGGTTAAAATTGGTTGAAAAGTTGGTTAAAATTGGTTGAAAAGTTGGTTAAAATTAGTTGAAAATTGGTTAAAATTGGTTGAAAAGTTGGTTAAAATTGGTTAAAATTGGTTGAAAATTGGTTAAAATTAGTTGAAAATTGGTTAAAATTTGTTGAAAAGTTGGTTAAAATTAGTTGAAAATTGGTTGAAAAGTTGGTTAAAATTAGTTGAAAAGATGGTTAAAATTAGTTGAAAAGATGGTTAAAATTAGTTGAAAATTGGTTAAAATTAGTTGAAAATTAGTTAAAATTGGTTGAAAAGTTGGTTAAAATTGGTTGAAAAGTTGGTTAAAATTGGTTGAAAAGTTGGTTAAAATTGGTTGAAAATTGGTTAAAATTAGTTGAAAATTGGTTAAAATTTGTTGAAAAGTTGGTTAAAATTAGTTGAAAATTGGTTGAAAAGTTGGTTAAAATTAGTTGAAAAGATGGTTAAAATTAGTTGAAAAGATGGTTAAAATTAGCTGAAAATTAGTTAAAATTAGTTGAAAATTGGTTAAAATTGGTTGAAAAGTTGGTTAAAATTGGTTGAAAAGTTGGTTAAAATTAGTTGAAAATTGGTTAAAATTGGTTGAAAAGTTGGTTAAAATTAGTTGAAAATTGGTTAAAATTGGTTGAAAAGTTGGTTAAAATTAGTTGAAAATTGGTTAAAATTGGTTGAAAAGTTGGTTAAAATTTAAGCTGAAAATTGGTTAAAAAATTGATTAAAAAGTTGGAAAAACCCTTTTTTTCATTTTGCTTAACTAATTTAAGGCATTACTTTTTGCATATGGTTCCATGTAAGCTATTTCGAATAATAAAAGTTTTTGATTATGATTATTAATTATTTTATCAGTATACAAAAAAAGATGCGCCATCTCTCCCGATTTTAACGTAATATGAATTTTTTTAATTATCTTAGATAAAGCACATCAGTGTCTACGATATTTAAACAAATGAATGGCAATTACTGTATGCCATAATCATTATCACAATATCATCTTGACTCCAGAATGCGAATATACTTAGCTGCGCCGTCTCTCCCGCCGCACCATTTCTCCCGACTTTACCCTAGTTATTTTAACTTTTTTTTATGTTCTAAAAATATCATCTGAATATCATCTTGGCTCCAGAATGTGAATATACTTAGCTGCGCCGTCTCTCCCCCGCACCATCTCTCCCGACTTTACCCTAGTTATTTTAACTTTTTTTTATATTCTAAAAATATCATCTTGTTTGAAATAAGCTTTTTTTTAACCTTTTAGAACAGATCATAAATTTTTAAAATATTTAAAACTGTTTAATTCATAAAAATAAGAAAATATAAGAACCACTATAAAAATTGTGTAAAGGAACAAAATATACTTTAATAAAATAACTTTTTAGGAAAATTTTACGGATAGAGATTCTTTTCAGAATGGTGGATTTTCTTATTAAGATAATTCTATGCGTTTTGCATTTTAATAAGCCTCATAAATCTATCGAAACTACTAGAGAAATCTTATGTAAACATACAATTTTTTTAATACAAATTTATGATTCAAGTATAATCGGACTACTTACATATTTCAAACAGTTATGGATGAGTTATATAAAATATCCAAATAAAGATAACCAATTTTTCTCTTTTTTTTAATATTTCTATTCATAAAATTTTATATAGTTCCATATATCATTCATGAATAGAAAGAATCTCGTTATAAATAGCTTTTTTACTGCACAACGATTAAAAACATATTGGTCAATACATGACATTTCTAGAATTATAAATGTACTTTAATGGATGTTTTCTCAGTTTTTATTATTATTATTTATTTTAATCGATGAATCCGCTCTTATTATTTAACAAAATTGCAATAAATTTTATGTTTGTTTCTCTTATGTAGACAGTTTTTCTGTGTATATTATATTCGCACTGGGATTATAAAATATAAAAATAAATAAATAAAAAAAGATATAAATAGCTTTTAGTTTTCTAACGAGATTCTAGAGATTTGTCGAAATCCCACATAATTTTTTTTTTTTTTTTTTTTGTAACATTTTTCAAAATTTAAAATTCTCGTAATAACAGTTATAAGAAGTTAGTACGTTTCGAATATTTTTATATACATAATTTATATAAAAAATATTTTATATCTTCGAAAAATATTAAGAAAGATGAGAAAGATTACTAAAAAAGGAAGAATTTTTGTACTCCAGATCGGTTACCAAATAAGTGCTGCATTTATGAAACGAGATAAATCAATAAGTTATGCTTTCTATCACTGATAACTGTGCACATAAAATGTGCATCGTCTACTGTATATGCAATACACATTTTGCTATTGCATATACAGTAATACCCCGACTTACGTAAATTCGAAGCTCACTCGCCCACTCGTTTGTTTCACAATTACATAGTGCATATGTATGTATGTACATATATTTTTCATTTGTTGATTTATTAAGAGTCTTTAATTACGACTACATATAAATTTTTATAATTTGTAGTTTTCTTGATAATTAAGAGCCAGTTAAGAACTTAATGCATACGTAGCTGAAATTAGATTTGGGATTCTGTAGGAACCCCGATTTACGTAATTTTCCAATTACGTAATTTGAGCCTCGAGAAATTGCTTCTAGATATCTTTATTGGAGCTGGCCTAGGCTCCTGAAACAACAGATTGCACAGCCCATGCATCTTTATGGAGTCTCCAGACTTACTTCTCGCCTTCAGAAAAGATCTTTGTCCTCTTCTTGCGCTGCAGCCATGCCACATGCTCCTCCGCTTCCGAAAAAACAGATCCAGTGTACTTGTATCTATCCCCATGGATGTCTGATATCCATACTGTCACATCGAAGTCTTTCAGCTTCACCGTCTCCATAACAAAAAAGCTTCTTATCTCTGTTGATGTTGCTCGTCTCTTGACCTCTGTTTTTAATACTTTTATGCTGACCTCCGTTATGCTTCCCGGTTTCAACTATTACGTAACTCTGGGGTATTACTGTATTCTATGTGCATTTGTCAAAAGCTTCAAATAAAATGCAGTACTTGTAGCAGTGGCGTATCTTTTTGGTCCCCTGTCCACCTCCAAAAAACATATCTGTTTTAACTTTCAACACACATTTTCTTAAATAATTTTTCAGCTGAAAATTATCCAAATATCTGGTGAATAGTAATGATATTCTATGCTCTTGGCCCCCCATTCAGCTTGATACCCGGTGCATAACTCCTCTGGATACGTCACTGACCTGTAGTTTGAGGGTTTGGTGGCTACCATTGTGGGTGTTGGCTTTTAATTTTGGCCCAGAACGGCTCCCTTAGTACTCTACTTGAGTGGAAAGGGGAAATCAAATTTTAGCCACCAAGCTTACCATACAAAAGAAAAGACCTATAGTTTGAAGTGATTCGTTTAACTTCGAGTTAGCTGTTAAATATTCGTTTCGTTCTCTAGTTTGATTGGAAGAAAAAAAAGAGAGAGAGAGTGAAACCAATTAGATCTTGTTCAGTTAAATTGACACATGATTAACGTTGAGGAAAGGTAAACTCTCCTTTTTTTTTAATTTGGCTCCTATCCAAATTATTTTGAACTATGTTCGAAACATATTACAAACCAGAAGAACATTCCGCTCGACAATGTTAAAACACAAGACACGATAAATTGTCATTTAAAGTGATAAATATCCTTTACAAGATGGAGATATACACATAAAATTCGTTACATTATTTTATAAATTTATTCGATCGATAAATATCAAAACTTTATATAAATATATATAAAATTGATCAATATATTAAATTTTAATACTATAATCATTAAAATTTAATATAGCGATTATAAAATTGTACAAAACGTAACTTTTTAAAACGAAATTTGACGTGATATTTAAATTTTTTAAACTACTTTTAATGATTTAATGCAACATAAAAGTGTTTAAAATCGATTTAAGTGCGTAGAAAAATTAAATTAGCATATTTTACAGTCAAAACATCGGATTAGTTTCGTTCTCTGATCCGTTTTATCAACGAATAGTTTTAAAATTTTAATGAAACACAAACAAAAATGTATAAACATACAATTATCTAAATAATTTTTTTTTTATTTATTTTGAGTTTCTAACGTTTACCGAATAAAATAAATTATCGCTAGATATTTTTAAACATGATATACAGTGTATATCTTTATAAAAAGCCAAGATAAATAAGCTTTTAAACATAACTAATCAACACGTCCGTTATGGGAATATTAACAATACTGTCGGTGGTGACAGTATACTGTACCTAGAATACACAAACTGAACTGGTTGCTATAGCTACCATTTAATGTGATTAAATTTTACGAAATTTATTAAATTTAATAAACAAACAAAATATTTATAGATTTATTAATTAATTCGTCAAAAATGTAAACTTTAAACGGATTAAAATCGCTAACGAAATTTTTATAGGAGATTTTTAAGAGATACACATAGAAGGGATGCGAACAAACTTCACCATTATTTAACAGTGATAGTTAACAATCAAAATTATCCTTTAATTATTTTTCTATCTGCATTATTTTCATGGATTAAAATTTATAGAATCGATCGTGTGTTATCCTGAGAGCATTTAGTAAACATACAAAGAGAGCACACTTACATGTGAAATTTGCCATGTGTTCCGTAACGAGATGTCTCGTTGATATAAGCGAAAACTAACTCGAAAGCCGTATACAACTACATTATTACTGTATAGTGTTTTTCTCTTTCATTATTAAACAGCTTGGGCTAGGCACGGTATAGTAGTAGCAGTAGTAGTAGTAGTAGTAGTAGTTATCGGCAAAAAATTAAATTTAAACTATCAAGATTAAAATTTATCTTATACGGTCGCCTATCTCCTCCCCCCTTTTATCGATATTGCACCCGTTATATCGTTAAAATGTATCTTAAGATTGTCGGAAACATCTGCAAGTGATATAGTCTAATGCATTTCATCATTCTTTTAAGTTCGTTCACTGCCAATGGCAGATGTCTCGATATGCAGCTGTTTTAAAATTTCATGTAAGAAACTGTTGTATTTTCTTCCACACGAATAAATTGTACACAGGATGATGCTTCTGATACCTTCCAGCGAATAAAAAGATTTTCCAGTAACTTAGTATAAGTATAGCAGTAATTCTCAACCTTTTTTCTGTTGTGGAACACATTTTAATATTTTAAAATTTGGCGGCATACTTAAATATTTTAAATAATCATTTAGAATTAACAAGGAATTTTCATTAACAGAATATTACATTCAGATTACAGACATACTCGTATACGAAATCGTTAAATGGCGGCCCTTATTAAGTTATAGCGCCACCTACGGATTTTGTCTTTTTTAGAGAAACTATAATTTTAATTTAATTTTTTTTCTTCCTAAATTTTTTAAATTATGAATAACGACAAGAAATTTTGGCTCTCGCAGAAATTCGAGAGTTAGATTTTTTCTAACGATATCCTATTTATAGGAAACGGTAGGATTGCAAAAGGGATATCCAGCCAACTGCGTTTCACTATTAACATATACTAGAATTTACTTGCTCGCGGAAATATAATCTTGTGATTTAATCTAATAATACTGTATATAACGACGAAAAATACCTCCGAATTCGTGTAGGGAATACATCGATGAGGTAATCGTAAAATGGTAGCCATTATTATGTTACAGCGCCATCTGCAAATTCTGTATTTTTAGAGGAACTACAATTTCAATGTAATTTTTATTCTTTAATTTTTTAGTTATTAATAATAATAAATAATTTTCACTGTGTTTTTAGAGGAACTACAATTTCAATGTAATTTTTATTCTTTAATTTTTAAGTTATTAATAATAACAAATAATTTTCACTGTGGCAGACATCCAAAAATTAGACCTTTCTACAGATACCCTATTTATAGAAATCGGTACAGTGGTTCAACCGAAAAAGGGACATCCAGCCAGCCAAGTTTGACTATTAATATATACTAGAAATTACTCGCTCATATAAAATGAGCGGAAATATTATGATTTAATCTTATAATTTTTGAAATATCATAAGAAAAACTCCTAAGAATCCTAAGAATAGGTATATAAAATCTTTGTATGGCGGCCATTATTAAGTTATAGCGCCACTTTCGAGTTTTGCCTTTTTTAGAGAAACTACAATTTTAATTTAATTTTTATTCCTTAATTTTTAAATTAATAATAACGACAAAAATTTTTGGCTGTCGCAGAAATCCGAGGATTAGATCTTTCTAATGATACACTACTTATAGGAATCGGTATAGTGTTTCAACTGAAAAAGAGATATCCAGCCAGCCAGCCAGCCATGTTTCTCTATTAATATATATGATGATGATGATACATACATACAATTTATTCTTAATTTTTCGCGGCACATCGTCAAAGGTTTGGCGGTACAGTGGTTGAGAACCACTGAAGTATAGTACTGTATACATATATATATATATATAGGCGAATTTCTTCTTCCATATATACAATTAGGCCTACATGTAAAAAATCTCATATAAATTATAGATAAATAGCTGCATCAAAACTGATGTTATATACGAGTTTTAATAGTTATTTATTTATCTGTAACTTAGAATAGATGAGCATTTATCTATACTTTATATAACTTTTTCACATGTAAATCACGGATATACGTATAGAATATACGGAAGAAGAAGCAGATCAATGATTCACTTGTGCTCTACATATATTAATGATTTATTATCGAAAATTTTATAAAACATTTATGATTTTCTTATACGATATAACAAACTAAATCCCGAAACAGAATAAAATGAAATGCAGACTACGTCAGATGGATAAAAAACAACACTTAAGAACAATAATGATCGTTTCCAAGTACCAGTATATTCTAAATAACTATCTATGACCACAACCGTAATGGAGGAAAACTTGCAACGAATTGCCAAAAAATTGTTTTTCCCTGTACAGTAAATTGCTTGATAGCATTTATCGTAAAGCAATGAATGACAAAATGAATAATGGTCAAACAAACATTGCGTGATGAATATAGTTCTGCATTTTCTAATTTTTTTAAATTGTTTGGGTATAATAGATTGCTCATTTTTTGAATCTAGTTATCTGTTACATTATGACTGTTTTATTTTGTAACATGAAAATACTCTAACCTATAATTATCATTCGATGTAGTGTAAAAAAGATGCAAATTTTCTAATGAACACAACAATTATTTCTTCTATTGTTTTATGTTACTATTGTTTAATGTAACATAAAATTATTTTTAGATTGCATTTCTAATATTTTGATAGAAATTTTGAATGTTTCTATCACATTCAAAATTTTACACACAAAACTTTTTTAAATGGGATAGAGTGTTTCTATCCATTAAAAAAAGAAAAATGGGATAGAAACATTCAAAATTTTTATACCATTTTTAATGTTTTTATTCCATTTTTTAATGAGACAGAATGTTTCTATCCCATTCAATACTGTATTTCTATTCCATTTTTTAATGGGACAGAGTGTTTCTATCCCATTCAATGTTTTTATTTCATTTTTTAATGGGATAGACATTTCTATCCCATTTTTAATATTTCTATTCCATTTTTTAATGGGACAGAATGTTTCTATCCTATTCAATGTTTCTATTCGATTTTTTTTTTAATGGGATAGAATGTTTCTATCCCATGGAATGTTTCTAAATGGAATAAATGTTTTTATTCCATTTTTTAATGGGATAGAATGTTTCTAAATGGAATAAATGTTTTTATTCCATTTTTTAATGGGATAGAATGTTTCTATCCCATTCAATGTTTTTATTTCATTTTTTAATGGGATAGAACGTTTCTATCCCATTTTTAATATTTCTATTCCATTTTTTTAATGAGATAGAATGTTTCTATCCCATTTTTAATGTTTCTGTTCCATTTTTTTATGGGACAGAATGTTTCTATTCCATTCAATGTTTTTATTCCATTAAAAAAAATTTACTTGTATATGTAAAATTTTTGTGTGGAAACTTTTTCTATTGTTTATGTTACTGTAGTAACATAAGACAATAGAAGAAATAATTGTTGTGCTCATTAGAAAATTTGCATTTTTTATTGAAACTTTACTGAAACTGTTAAATTTATAGATTATTAAATTATAATAAATAGTGCTATAACATATTATAACGAATGTTTGCTACTGTATTTATAAAATTCGTCTTACGACATCACTAGAAAAATTCAATTACTGTATATGGATTTATATCACCAAAAATATTCTTATTCAGTTCGTTTTCAATTGTATCTCAGCTATATCTTTCACCTATATAAAATACAGCTTGGTTTATGAAAATTTTAGAATATTACTGCTGTAAATTTTTCACGTTTGATCCCAATATCGAAACAGTGAAATAAATCTGAATTAATAAATATCATACGAATGAATCTATAATTTTATTTCTAACGTATTAATAAAGATTATTTTATTTTTAAATCGATAAAAAATATTTAAATGCATTTATTAAATTATAATTAAATAAATTATCCTGAATATTAATCCGAGATAGTTCTTGGATTAATGTGACCACACGCGTAAAATATTGAAGTAGTGTAAGATCGTAAAGTAAACAAGATAATGTCAAGTAAAACAGTATATATTAATATTAATTAATTAAAAGATACAACTATAATTGAATTAATTGATCGCCTCTGAATGAATTTGTATAATTGACATTCACTTTCAGTATCGCCCGATAACTTTACAAATTATATTCTGTAGCAACTACTGATCCATTTTTGTAGTAACCAATAAATTATATTTTGTAGAAATTAATAAATCATTCTCTCTTGTAGTGTAGTTAGTAGATTATCATCTGAAATATTTAATAAATTATCGTTTATAAAAATCGCTTAGTTAGTTATTAAATTATGTGAAGTAACAAATCATGTTTTGTATTAATTGGATCGTGTTAAAGTAAATTGTTTTGTTGTTCCTTATGAATCACCGCTGTAAAATAACAAAAATCCATAATATTTTTTTTCTTTAATGTTAAATAATTATATGGTAATTCGGAAAATTTTTTAGAATATTAAATTATTTTCTGATAAAATCTCTTGTAAACCTCTTTGTATATACAGTAATTTCGTATAGTAGCTGATGAATTGCAGTAAATCGTTTTCTGTAATGACTTATAAATCTAACAAATCATTTCCTGTACTACTGTAATAATAAAAAAAAAACATTTGTAATAACGAGATAAATCGTTTTTTCTGTGGTTACTGGCGAAATAAACAGTAAATCACCTTTCTCAATAACTAACCAAGGACTTTTTGAACTTATTTATTTGTATACGACAGCATCGGAAGTTAGTATTGAGTCTATGGGATGCAATAGTAATTATTATGTTTACTATGCTCTCCCATAGACTCAATACTGACTTCCGATGCTGTCGTCAGGTTTTTATTTTGAAAAATTATAATTTTAAGTAAATAATCTTTTTATAATAATGAATAAAAGATAAAATTTAACTTGCAAATAACGTTCTATAGAATAAATAACTTTCCTGTGTATGGTAAGGATCTTGTGTTTGTGATTCTTGTGTATGGTATGGTTCTTGTGTTTGTGGTTCTTTATGTATAGTAAGATTCTTGTGTATGGTAAGGTTCTTGTGTTTGAAAATGTGATTCTTGTGTTTGGTAAGGTGCTTCTTGTGTTTGGTAAGGTGGTTTCGTGTGTATGGTAAAGCGGTTTCGTGTGTATGTTCGGTAATTCGGATCACACAAGATAACTTCTGTACAGTGGAGTCTTTCTAAAAAAATTCTGGCAACCATGTTGTCTTTCCATATATACAGCAGTTGCAGTGTACGTAGAAAACCAACAGGTTGTTAGGATTTTTTTTATAAATACGGCATAGTTAGTTATTTTGAGCGATCCAAATTACTTCTCATTACCATAAGTAATAAATAATTCTCTTTAGCAATTAATAAATTAAATATTTGTAGTTACTAGTAAAGTACGGTTGGCCATATATAATAAATTCGTTTAAAATATTTAGCGAATAATTTTTCTCGTTAATGATCAACCGAGCTTATGAAAATTCCAATCACATCTTGACATTTAACCGAGTTAACATTCTTTAATTATTTTAGCTCTGGAATAAAATATTGCGTTAAAGATTGAATGGAAACAATTTAAGTTTTCTCGCCAGCACAATATTTTAATGAATAATAATAATAAAAAATAGGGAGACTTTGATTAATAAGTTGTAGGAAATAAGCAAATTATTGTTTAACGGAAAGTTTGCGTGTTAGTGTTTTTCAAATATATCACGTTTCCTCACGAATTTGAACGAAAGTACTTATAAATTTTTCTATGAAACTTAACTCTATTCATTTTTTTTATTATCTTTATTGCTCTAACGTATCTTTTGATGCTGATTTGCATTCAAAAGCTTGGATTTAGTAACTATTTTATTTAATGGTTTGTATTTTTTTAGATATCGAAAATATCATCATCATCATTTTTATCTTATAAAGTTAGGATATTTTCTATTCTGTACTAACGAAACCGCAGGATATTAACATATCAAAAGTTTAAATTCTGTTCAAACAGCTACATGATTAAGCTCGTTGCATAAATTGTGTTTATTTAATCCATCTGATCTAATAAATGGCACAACTTCCCCATTAATCAATTTTTTTCTTTTTTCCCTCTCTCTCAGATTTTCATCTCAACCTGGAGGAAATCCAATTTGTGTCGGCGTCTGTACGATTTGCCAAAATAACTCTCATGTCGATATTGAATATGTTACTCAATATTGGTTCTTGATGAAATGTCAATCAGTATACAAAAAAAAAAGATTGCTTTCATTTTTTCGCATTTTTTTCTGTTATTTGCAAAGTGCACTCGAAGAAACTTTCAGAAAATATTTTTTCACTAATCTAAATATTGTCGCTTTGGATGTGAAGGATCCTAACCCATAAAATTTCAAAGTGTTGAGTTATTATTGATGGAGTGTAAAAAGTCTAAATTTTACATTGGCTAGACATTCTAAGCCATTACTTGCACAAGTAATTTAAACATCCTAAACCATTACTTGCACAAATAATCTAAACATCCTATGCCATTACTTGCATAAGTAAAGCATGTTAGTCATTACTTGCACAAGTAATCTACAATCCTATGCCTTTACTTGCATAAGTAATGTAAGCATCCTAAACCATTACTTGCACAAATAATCTAAACATCCTATGCCATTACTTGCATAAGTAAAACATATTAGTTATTACTTGCACAAGTAATCTAAGCATCCTAAGCCAATACTTGCATAAGTAATCTATACATCCTGTGCCTTACTTGCATAAGTAAAGCATGTTAGTCATTACTTGCACAAGTAATCTACACATCTTATGCCATTACTTGCATAAATAAAACATATTAGTCATTACTTGCACAAGTAATCTAAGCATCCTAAGCTATTACTTGCATAAGTAATCTACACATCCTATGCCTTACTTGCATAAGTAAAGCATGTTAGTCATTACTTGCATAAGTAAAGCATGTTAGTCATTACTTGCATAAGTAAAACATATTAGTCATTACTTGCACAAGTAATCTACACATTCTAAGCTGTTACTTGCACAAGTAATCTACACATTCTAAGCTGTTACTTGCACAAGTAATCTAAATATCCTAAGCTATTACTTGTGCAAGGATATTTAGGCCAATATATTATTTAGTAAGGATGTTTAACCAAAGTAAAATTCAGACTTTTTACACTCCATCAATGGTTATAACTCAAATTTTGAAATTTTATGAATTAAGATCTTCCACATCCAAAGCGACGATATTTTGTAATGTAACAACAGCAACAACAACAATAATAATAAAATAAAATTATCTTTCCTATATTTAAAGCGTAGGATGTATAAATAACTCGAAGCGATTTTTTTCTAATTTTAAATCAGTAAATTAAATTTCCTGCATGTTTTTTTAAGGTGTCCAATCGATATTTACTAGGAATAGTATTTTACTTTGGATAGTTTCCTTTGTATACTTTACACCTCTTACTACGACTTAGTCATTCACAACACGAACTTTTAAATATTACATCATCCATCACAATCGTCTTCGAGTGTTAAAAAAGGCATTATCTGAAGAGAGAGAATTGAGTGTTTGCTAAAGAAGTTGGAGGAATTGCAAAATTCTTATATAGTACCGTACTTCAACATTGCATATACTGTACTCAAGAAGATTGTTTCCCAAAGATTAAAGCTTTTCTTGCAGAATTAACTTATATTTCTTTTTTTTTCTTTTTTAACAGATTTTTATTCTCTAAGGGTTTCTATCGATCCAGTTTTAGAACATAAGAAGGTTTTTTTTTTTCAAGAAAACTGCAATAAGAAAATTCCAGTAAATTTTATATGTTACTCGATATCATTTTCTTCCACGCTCTGGTTATTATCTTTCTGAATCACTAGCAATTTTTCCAGATCCGAAAATAGGTTAAAATTGCGAATAAAGAAATAACAAATATTTAAAATATTTTGAGATTAAATAAGATTATTTTTGAAGATTCTAAAGACCTCGTTCTACCTCATAAAATTTGACAACAAATGCAGTCGTGTGCTTGTCAGAGTTGTCAATAAAACTATATTCTGATCGGGTTGAAACATTCGAGGAAATCCAAACTTAACGATGGACAAAACTTCATCGATTTTCGTGGAAATCGAAAAATAAAACAGCAATTATAGAATCACAAAGTTTAATTTTATTTTTAGTATTATTGCTATTTTCTTATATGCGCTCATTATGCTGAATGTACTGATTAGGGAAAGTGGGAAGTATTATTGCTATTTTCTTATATGCGCTCATTATGCTGAATGTACTGATTAGGGAAAGGGGAAAAAAAAAATAATGGTATATCTGAAAGAATGCAATATAAATAAAGCATGCAATATGAATGCAAATTGATAAGTCAGTAGAATTTTAAACATTATTTTTAACAAGAAAATTAATGTTTTAAAAATATATAGTGATAGTTATCTGTATGAATCATAGGAATTGCGTTTTTGCTTTACTCAGAAATTTCTCAGAAAGGAAACATCTACCTTCTTCCTTTACTATTAAATAAAAGAAAGGAGGAAAACAAAAGTACATATATATATTAAAATTATTTTTCTTTTAATTACATATATATATAATTAAAAGAAAATAAAAATTTTAAATCACGTTTGTACAACAGAAGGATAAGTTAACAAAATTTTATTAAAATTATAAAACATAAATAAATATAATAATATTATTATGTTATATACAGAGACTTTCACAAAAAATGAGATGCCCTGAGCAACTAATATTTTTGAGTCCCTTCAAATAAAGAAAAAAGAAAAAAAAAAAAAGATAAAATTGACAAGTATACAGTGGTAAGTGTACAAGAAGAGCAAAAACTTTGATAGAGAACTTCAAATTTTGACAAAAACACAAGCTCGAACAGTATAAAAATATACAAATATATTTTTTTCTAACATATTGAGGCCCCTAAAATCGTGAGGCCCAAAGCAGTCGCCTTTCTTGCCCCTTTCTGATAGCCACTGGTTATATATTATACAGATACAATTTAAAACTTTTATGATTTTTTTTTTGTATGACCAAATAGAAATAATGTATTATAAATTCTAATAATAAACTCTTTTAACTTTATTTCTGTTATCATAAAAAGTGTTCTTTCCTGAGAATAAAAATCTATTTTTAACAACTGATGTTGGAGAGAAAGAAAAAAAAAAAAAGTAAGGATGATACTACTATAATGGATGTCGACGACAAAAGAACTTCATTTTTTATTAATAAACAAGCATTTTTTTAAACAACAAATATTATACTGCAAACTGCATTCGTAAGATGTAAAAATAAAAAAATATATATATTTAATTAGAATATCACAGTTTCATATTAATATTTTTAAAAGAAGAAAGATTAATAAAAATAAATAAATAAAATTTTACAGCAGTTTTATCTTTACAGCTTCCAAGCTATACTCAGTTGAAATTCCCACATTACACGTGTAATTCAAGTAATAAATGTTTAGTAGACAAGAAGCAATCTACAACTAGCACTATAACTTATAGTACTTTCGAAGAGGAAAAAAATAAAAAATAAAAAAGAATTAATTTTTCTTTCGCTTATGCACTTTTAATTAAAATAATTGAAAGAAAAAAAAATTGGATGTTTTTAATTAAAAAAAAAAAAAATTATTAATTACAATCAGTGTTAAATTTTAAATGTTTTATTTAAAAAAACAAGAATTAAAAATAGATTTAAATTAAAAATTTGATTAAATCATTAAAAATATAATCGAATTTTTAAAAATTATCATAACATAAACTAAAGTGACCAGACGTCCCGGATTAGCCAGGACAATACCGGTTTTTGAGTCTTTGTCCCGGATTGTCCCGTTTTTTTTTTTATTTATAAGCGAATAGTTCATATTAAAAAATTAAAGAAAAAAAAAGATTAAATAGATTTAATTTAAAAATTTAGCTTCTGAAGAACTCTCCTTCACAACTTTTTACTATATACAGAATATGGTCACTCTAATACAGGAAAACCTGTGCTGGTGACCACCTGAGCTAAGTGGCCACCACCTTAATATCCACCCAAGCATATTGCGGGATTTTTAAACTATGTAAAATGGCCATCTGTGTTCCTTGGCCATGGCCAGTGATATTTAATTTCGGCACCTCGTGTGCAACATCTACTAGGTGGACAGCACATCGTGTTTTGATCAGAAATGCCAGATTGGTTCTAGATCTTCTATCAGCTGAGCATTCTAAAGTGAAAAAAATCCCCAAAACAAGAATTAATTAGTGATTTCTTTCCTTAAATTTAATTAACAATGTGAAACTGTATCATAAACTTTGTATTTTATACTTTGATGTTTAATAAAGAAAGACATTTGTAGTTAACTGTATCTGGTGGCTAATATATGCTTGGTGGTCATAATCTCAGCCGCCGAAAGCTGGCCACCTAGCACAGGTTTTCCTGTTATAATCAATCTGAATGAATCAATCTGAAGAAAAAGTAATAAAAGTAAATAGTATAAAGATATATTGTTTATGTTTCTTTATCTCTTCCTTGTAAATTTTTTTAATAATTTACTTTTTTGTTTAAAAAAAATTTTTTTAGATTTTGCCCAACTCCACACCCTATACACCCTACACCTCCCAATATCTAGAGCATCCGGGGTTGAAGTTCAGAAAATCTGGTCACTTCACATAAACTTTAATATATAATAAATGATTGAAAAATATGTATTTTGATTTTTATTCATTTTATATTTCAGCATTAATTTTCCTATATTTTGACCTTCGTGGTTCTCTGTTCTCGAAACCGGTAAAAGGTTTCTATTGTGATGATATTTATATCCAGAAACCGTTTCGTGGAGATACCATATCATTTCGAACTCTCATCATCGTGTCCATAGCCTCAACTGTCATTCTGGTGAGTGATATACAACCTTAACTGTCCCTGCTATTATTTAGACTAAAATTAATGCCTAGCCTTTATATATTGTGTCTACTTGGAACCGATTGTTAAAGTTTTCCTAGACATTTTTTTTTTTTTTTCACCTCAGATAGTCTAGGAGACTCAAACGAAGCTTCAGAAAAACCTCTGAATTGCTGCAGCAATCACATTTTCTACTACAACTTGTACGACTTCGGAATTTATCGATTTTTCGTTTCTTTTCTTTAAAACCCTATCTTTAATTATAATAATGATTAACTGGAACTTCTTTTTTTACTTCTTTTAGATCCTCGTTAACGAACTAATAGCATCGAGTAAACAAGGAGTAAAGAGCTTCCTATGGAGATTCAAGCGATACTACAAGACTTATTCTCTAGGTTTAACGTACGTTGGTGCCATCACGAATATTTTGAAGTTCTTCGTCAGAGAACTGAGGCCACATTTCATAGATTCTTGCCGTCCTGATTGGTCAAACATTAATTGTTCGCAAGGGTAATTAAACTTGATGTAACGTATTTGCTACCAGTAATATATCAGTGACTTGTTTAAAGACGAGGTTCTTTAATATCGTAGTCGTGATATAGAAGAACTGTTTACATTTAATTAACACTAATTATGATTGAGCATTTTAATTAATTTCGGCAGCTTTAGATCAAATACCAGACTTTTATTTTAAATAGTTTATAAGATCGCCGATAGATGGCAGCTATGCATTTTAACACGATGATACCGACAATGCATCGGAATTTATACTTTAAAAATACGTTCGATTATCGAAACGTTTTGAATGCGTATTCAAATTATTTAAAGCGAAAATTTGCTTATTTTAAACGAAATTCTAGGAAAATAAAAGGACGAAAAAATTGATAACAGGTTGTGATAGTTGACGTCACGGTCTGTAAATCCAGACAGGTTTGCTTGACGTCACCATTAAGATTATCTACCCCATCTAAAAAAATCGCTGGTGATGGATGAGTCATCCGACAGGATTTATTTTTTTCTTTTTTTATCAAAATATTTATACAAAAAGTTAAAGCGCTTTAATAAACAGCAATTTCGGGATCATATTCTCGTTCGATATTTAAGAAATAAAAATGTCATTCTCCAGTAATAACTCGAGAAAATAATTTTTTTTTTTCCTCGAGTTATAACTAGAGATCTTTATATATAATTTGGAAAAGCTAGTCTTTTTTTGTTTAAATAAGCATCTATATATTTATTTTTCACTTGTCATGCAGTAATTTTCGTGCAACGCACATGTATAGTAATAAAAACAAGTCATGCAGTGAGACCTTTCATGCTGTTTCTATGGTACTCCTTCAAGCAATCATTTCACTGCTTGCCAATTTAGTTAACTGTCTGAGTCGTTAGCCTTTTCTTCAATAGCGAATAGTTTAATTCGAAGTATTTTATTATAATCACATTTTATAGGAAATATATTAGTTAATTTTATCTATAAAAAAAAATTCTCAATTAATAAGTTTAAGGTCGTGTCCACGTACAAGCGACGCGACGCTGTACGATGCGATACTACAAATACTATGCTACTCAAAGAGCGACAGTCTGTCCCACGAGAAGCGCTTCTGTAACGTCTATAATGAAATATCGTCCCACTATTTATCTACTAAATGTCGATTATGATAATATTTATCTCTCATTTTCCATTATTCAGGATTTTTTTTTATAATTTCGCTTTTTAGAACCTCTGAATCGAACTCGGTAGCCATGATAATTTGCCTCTGTCGCTTCAGAATTTCAGCTATAGCAAGCGATGCTCGCGGCGCTAAGGTATACACGTGGGACGCGTCGAGGTTTTTCTGTCGCTTCTAGTATCGCATCGCGTCGCTTGCACTTGGGACACGGCCTACGATTACTGATTTTAAATAATTTGATTTATTAACTTTCTATTATTATTTAAGAAATATTAAATTTTGTAGTATAGATTTAATTCATTCCAAACATTCATTCAAGATTTTCTCAAGATTTCCGCTTAGAAAGTATGAATACAAAAATACAATAACTTGAATGATATAGCTTCGGATTTATCTTACTATTTAAGCATTTTGAAAGGAACTTTGAACAGTTATTATTGTATTCCATAGTACAATTATATATCTTCCTTTATTATAACCGAATAATAGACGAAACATAATCATCGACCAAAGTCGCGACTATCTTCTTACGCTCTTAGACTAACAAACTTTTTGTAAAGTACTCAAAAAAAACCTTTTTTACGCATTATTAACTTTGTCCCTTTCTTCTGATATCGCCACTAACACCTGTATGCTAGTATTGATTCAATATTTGCATGCTTTTTAACGCTTTATTCGTGTCTAATTCGTGTCGCCTAAAATTTGCTTTCATTCCAGGTTGGTGACTAAATACAATTGCACTGGTAATGGTCCCAAGTGGCTCGTCGACAAGGACATATATCAGTCGTTCCCTTCGGGACACGCATCTGTATCTTTTTACACTTTCATCTTTGTTTTAGTAAGTACTTTCATGCATTATTAAAGAAACCAACTCTAAGTAGAAAAAAAAAAAATGCAGCCCTCTAAGTAGAAAAAAAAAGAAATGCAGCTAACAATAGTTGCTAACAAAATAAAGTATTACTTAATAACAATAGTTGCTAACAAAGCAGCTAACAAATAATACTCATAAGCAGTCTAATCTAATTACTTTCGGCAATAATTTTGGATTAAACAGTGCTTGCATTATTTAATCCAAAATTGTTCAGATTGCCTTCCTCGACGGTTTTTATCTAAATTTTATTTATTTACAGTTATATACGAGAAGTAAATTTCGAGAACAATCCAATCAAACTTCATACTTATCGAATGTTGTCCAGTTCATCTTCTTCTCTTGGGCAATAACATGTTGTGTGACCAGAGTGACAGATTTTCGCCATCACTGGTGGGATGTAGTATTAGGTGCACTACTGGGAACAGTAGGTGCAATTATATCGGTGAGTATCTAATAAGACAACACAAGCTATCATAAAGATAAATAACTCTAATATAAATTATCTTCAGGTTAAATACGGGTCCGTCGGCTATCTAGTGACGACAGATAAGGATCATCAGCATTAGGAATGATGCAAAAACAGAGATCAAAATTAGCATCATCGTGTTATTTTAATCAAAACTTTCCATTTATGAATATTGGAAACATCAAGGGACCAAAATACATTCAACGAAAAACTGGTAGAGAGAGAAAGTTTTTACTATTTTCTTATTCAAAAAAAAATATTCTAAACAACTGCCAGTTATAAATATATTAACTATCATGTTACTGTGATGAACGTGTAATATAAGAGATGTCGAAAGTTCTATATAAATCAACGAATAATTATATATATTACACATCTATGATCAACGACGGAAGATATTGCTCCTATTGAGAATTTTCTGTTATTTTTTATTTATATAAAATAAATATGTATAATACCTCGGCAATAAGTTTAACTGTATTGTGAACTGGTGTAAAATATATATATATATTGTTAAAATTTTATATCTTAATTTTATGCTGTGACATTTAAGACATTTACAAAAGGGAAAAATATGTATACAGTATATATATATGTCCTAATAAAGGATTATTTTATGAGATATTTGTTTTAAATATTCAATTATAATATTCACAATAATTTATAAATGTTGTAAATTTATATTTAATAAAAAAAATAATAAAATAAACAGTGCTGGAGTTAATTTTTTCCAGAATATCCAAACACTAATTGCATCACATTAATTCTAAGGTCGTTCAACGGTAGGAAGTATTTTGATAGTATGACATAAAAAAAAAGAAAGCTGTGCAGCAGAGTAACTTAATATTCTAAAAATATATATATATCAATTAGTGTAAATCTCTATAAAAATAACTTACCAAATAAATTATGAATATACTGTAATCAATAATGAATATGACGTGATTCGTCATCGAGATCTGTTTATATAAAAAATATAAAATCGTTGATATATATACGAATTAAAAAATGATTTTTCAGCTGTGAAAATATCAGAAATAAAACTAATAATAAAAATTATGACTGAAAGTAAACAAATTAGTGAAAAATGTTTCGAGTTATTTATTTTTATTCATGTGCAAAAAATTATGTAAAAATTTCAAAATAAAATGCAAAAAAAAGCACTTTTTTTACACCAGAAGATAAAAAGATGATACAAAAATTTTCTGTAATTATAAAAAAAGTGCCAGCTTTTATTTTTTTAAGCTTGTGATACTTATATGTAAAATATATACAGTATATTAATTATAATTTATCACATGCTATAATTTTTTATAGCTTAGCAACATGGTTATCATCGAGAGATTTGTTTCGAGGAATGCAAAAATATTAGATCAACTGATTTGCTCAATCGTTTATAAGGGTTTATAGTGTGTATATGGCACGATTTTATTTGTGTATGAAAGCAATAAAAACTGCATTTTTCCACGCTAGATAGAAATGCAATGTTACGATTATTTTATGCTTTATGTTTTTCGACAGTTTGTTTCACTCAATTGAGCTCATTTAAAATTAAACAGATTTTAATAATTGTTTAAAATGTTATATGGACAAATTAAGAAAAAAATAATTCAATTATATCGGGGAAAAGTAATAAAAACTTATTGTAATTCACAGTAAAACAAGCAATTTGATCTTTTAAAAAACAGAAATGATTTCTCAACAAGAGATGAACTGGTTATTAGTTTTTCATTCTTACGTATATTTGTGTGATTAAAATTTTCATAAATTTATAAGAAAAATACTATAAATTTTCTTATTAGAGATATATAATTTACAAATAAAGACCTGGCAAGGAACTACTTTTAGTTATGATAAATTTAGAAAAAGTTCCTCGAAAGAATTCTTCTAAAGATATTTAAAACTGGTGCATATGATATCAGCAAATTTTCAGGAAAGAAATCCTTTTAAAAGAAATTTTTAAATATAATTAACCTATATGTTTATCTTTTACTGATTACGCAGATGATAAATTGTTTGTCAGAAGTAAAATATTTTTTCTAAAAATAATGATTTTTACGTTTTCTTGTTAACTCTGACAAGAAAAGAATTGGGATATTTCGTGTTAGCCAAGGAAAAAAAAAAAAGTAAACAGTCTATAGCATGGCGAGTTGTTCAAGATCATTAATTACAAAGAAAAGAAAAATATTTTTCTTTCACTATATATATATATACAGGACAAAGAAGAAAATAAAAGAAAGGTTTGAAAATATCATCCTATATTCATCTTATAAGTGAATCATTTCATAAATGATTTATAACTGGTGTTTATTATTCATAAACATGATACCAAGTAATGACTTGAGTCAATATTAATTTAAGCTAAAATAAAATTTTTCTATAGCTATTATTAAGTTATAATTGTCTAACCGGTAGTTGACCTTTGGAAGTTTAGAGTTTGTTGACAATATTGATTAAGTGCGCTTTCTTGACAGTTTCACGTTTCGTGACATCACGAGACGTTTTTTAGATTTGTGGTTCTTAAATGGAATTTAATAAGTTAGATTTATTTATAAAAAATAACATAAAGATGCAAATTATCGGATTTTATAACAAAATAATGAACTTTCAAATTGTTCAACTTTCGAGTGAACCATCACCAGCAATCGCATAATTATCTTTACTTATCGATTTATTTGTTCTTAAACAATAATTTTAACTATTTATCTACAAATAATCAATTTTTAAACCAATAGTGATATTTTATCAGCATCAGAAGTCAGTATTGAATCTATGAAAGTATAATAATAAGATTACTATAGAAACCCATAGAGTTAATACTGACTTCCGATGCTGTCTTCAAGTTTTATTTACAATAAAAGTAAACAAACGTGTTAACTGGTTTTTTTAAATCATTAAATATATATTTTTTTCCTGTTCGATACTGAAACAGATGTAAACTGACATCAAAATCAGTGCTCACATCCACTCTAAACAAAAATATTACACTTCATTAGCAGCTAAAACAACTTCAATAGATCATATCCGAAAATAAATATACTATCATCTAAATGAAGTCATATGACCTGGGGCCAGAAAAAGGGTGGTTCCTGTTAATTAACTAATCGCGCACACGTAACGTTTTAGTAAAAATGGCCGGTGTTAACGCATAAATTTTCTTCTGTGAAGAAACTCTTGTATAAGGTTAATTTATGTCACGATTTAGAGTAACTCTATAATATTCCAGCAAGATAATTAGCAAGAGAAAATAAAAATTCTAACTATAAATTGCTTTCTTAGCAGGGAGAGCGTGTGTTGGTAAATGACGCAGGCATTCGGGTCACGAGGAACTGTTAATAATCTCAATTATGTTAATAGCAGTTATGCATTAACTCATCTGTTCATCTCTAAGCTATTCTATTTCCGATTTTGTGAGTGTTTTGTCGCTTAACAATTCAATGATGACGATAAAAATTCTCACCAATCTATATACATGCGTAGCATTAAAAAAAATCGGCATCCTCCTCTTTTGTACGATTTCTGTGTTCCGGGATGTGAACTGAGCCGTTTCCTATATAACGACATTCAAAAATGACAAACCTAACGATCGGTAATTAACCTTTATAAGCTTGTAAAAAAAGTCACATAACGTTGTAAATTATACTTATATAACAGTTTCTAACGCTGTTGGCGTATTTGGAGAACTAGTTTTATGATAAAAATAAAGGATGAAGGAACGAGTGATGATGTGTTATAAATAGAACAAAGTCTAGACTTAGCATCTTGAAAAAGTTTTTCAACCTCGCTAGAAATTTCATCTACATAAAATTATTTTAGAATTAAATCTGTGTATGCGAATTAAAGCAACAATAACTGGTGGGCTTAGTCTATTAAGATCAGTTATACTCGTGAAAGTAATCCAACAATCCGAATTGGTTTCGAAGGTCGTTTCCATTATCTCGGTTATATAGTTATATTAATTATCTCTCAGGATATGTTACCCATATGTGACATTGGAGTCGGCGTATATACCTGTACAACAGAACAGTGATCAGTATAAAAACTACAACCCATGCTAAGTTTACAGTAGCATAAAATTCATTCTAACTGTTTTCCAAAATTTTCTTTAGAATAAACTATAAAACGAGTCGTAAAATAATCATCATCTATTAAAGGCGATTGCGTAACTTGGTAATTAAATGACATTAAAAGTGAATTAAGACGGCAATCCTTCGTACACGACTGTTTTGATACACGTTTGAGATACAAAGAATAACAGAACAGCCAATCACAACGAATCCGGTGACCAGGATGTTGATTCCTAACTTCCTCTGAAAGTCGTTAAAAGGGCGCAAGGACGATAGGTAGTGTGTCAGGCTACGATTTGGTTACATTCGACGGGACTCCCGGTTAGATAGATGGCTATGCAGAACAATTTCATAATCAAGACATGCCTAGACGTTATCTGTGTTGCTGTAGGTAAGTGCGTTGATGTAGTACACGTGTGAGTATAACTGATTATTATTTAATAGAAATTTATTTCAAGTATAATAACAGACGCTAATGATTAAATTATTCAAGAAATTACACAGGAAATTTTCACTTTGTACGGATCAGAACATAAGGAATTTAATTATTTTAATTTGGACATTCCTATCAGCTGAATAGGATAATAAGCTGTTAAGAAAACATTCTTTGTTTTTATATACTGCATTTGTTTTTTATAGTATCACTATAATTGAGTTTTTATATCACTATAACATTTGTTTTTTTTTTTTTTTATATCACTATAACATATTACAGATATTGCATACAATATTTGTAATATGCTACATGTATCAAAAGATAAGTCACATATCAGAAGTAAATGCTCAATTATATGATGTCTAAAATATTTAGACTGATATTCATGTTTACACACTAAAAACTGATTCAGAATAAACACTTGTGCACCATTAATATTGATATTTTAAAAAATATGTTTTGTTATTAGCAAATGTTTCATTTATTATAAACATGTATAAATTAAAATCTGATTATAAGCATGGATTGTTCATTTTTATTTAATTTTCCAAAAAAAAAATTTAGCTAGTTAAGGATATAGAATTACTAATGAATTTTAATGCTGTAAAATAAAATATAAATAAATAAAACATTGTTTTTTATAGTTGGATTCCCTTTATTAATACTATATCTAATTGGAAAACCTTATACAAGAGGTTTCTTCTGTAATGATGAATCAATTCGTTATCCTTATCTTAAAGATACCATTTCAAATATGTGGTTAAATATAATATGTATATCATCTCCTATTATTGTAGTAAGTATTGAATAATATTTTTCTTAAATTTTTATTATAGTGTTACTGATTCTATATTTTTATTTACTGAAAGATAAGCATTGGTGAAACCATAATCTATCGAAAGAAGATTGAGTGCCAAAGTAAAAATCAATTTATAATACATAAATATCAAATATCGCCATTAATTGTTCTGTTATATAAGCAAATTGGAATTTTTCTGTTTGGAGCTTGCATCTCTATGATACTTACAGATGTGGGGAAATATAGCATAGGACGACTGAGACCTCATTTCATTGCTGCCTGCAAACCCAATATAAATATAACAATTTGTCCTCCTAATGAATATCAATACATTGAAAATTTTTCCTGTACAAATACAGATTGGTTTATTGTCAGAGAAGCCAGGTAAGCATAAATTATTACAATATTTTATGTGAAATAGTAATAATCCACAATATACTATAGTCTTATTGGTTTCAAATTAGAATATCAAATAAAATATAAGAATAATAAAAAATAGATCATTTTAGAATTGCTTAAAAACGGAGATTATTAGGAATTGTTATATGATCCATATTGCTGCTTCATTGTGAGATGCTTTACTTATGACTAGTTATGAAAAAATATTGCAGTTTGATGATAACAATAATATTTTATAATACAAGGAATTTACAATAGGCAGCAAAACTTTATAGTTTATGATTATTTTATAATACGTTGAACGATAGAAAAATAAAACTTTAAATGCTTTTATTATTGCAATAATAAAAGCATTTTCTAACACATTAAGTCTAAATATAAAAAAATAATAAAATAAAAAAAACATTGTTATTAAAAATATCTTAATACAATAAATTATTACCATAATATCTAATATTATAAAAATGTCTGTATTATTTAATAACATAACTGAATAAACAAAATAAATTACCAGTATTGAGAAACTTCCTTGTAGATTAAGACAAAACTTCCCTCTTTAACTTATCACAAATATTACTAAGAAAGATTTATTCTATTTAAGGATTATATTAATTTTATTTTTGCAAATTGTCAAATAATGTTTCAATGATTCTTTAGTTTACAATTTTAATAGTAATGTAATGAACTGAAAAAAAAAAACTGTTTAATTATATTATGAGTTGGTGTAAGATATATATAGTTGATATAACATAAAATTAAAATATAAAATAAAGTTTTCAATAATAATTTTTAAATATTATTCAAAAATTCAACTTTTTTAAACAATATTTTGAACAATAAGTGGAAGTTTTTAACTTTTTAATATTTTCAATAGTTCCTATTAGCTAACACACACACTGTTTTCCTGAAGCAAAAAATTTTTAAACAAAGTTTTTGTTAACTTTTTTTATAGGCATAAAAATAATTATAAAAGAAAAATGGTTTGTTTGCACTTTTTGATTAAAGTTAATTAGTTCTTATGATTTGAAATATAAGATATAAAAACCGTGAACTTGCCAATTTATTGAGAATGTACAAATTTATAATTTAACATTTACATAATTTCTATAAATTTTATAAATTTTTAATTGCATAATTATGCTTTGCAAAAATTACCTAATTATTAAAATATTAATCCAAGAATTTATTATGATGTTAATTCAAGAGCATATTTTTGTTTAGAAATTTTCCTTCTATAGAGAGCTTAATCATGCATTAAGATTTTACATAATTTTAAATATAAATATGTTGCATTACATAAAGTTTAAATATCATAGACCATTTCACAGCATTAAATATTTTTAAAATATTTAATATAAGTAAATTAAAAGATGTAAAATTATAAATATTTATTCTAAACTGGAATATATATTGAAAAAACATTAATAATAAATATTACTATGCAATATGAAGTAATAACTAATTAAGTAATATTAAATATAGTAAATAAGTAATACTAACAATATTAATACTATTGTTTACTTTTAATAATTTGAAGTTGATTAATTATAATAGTAAGAAATGCATATTTTTATTTAGCTATAATTTTGAAATATCAAAAAGTTCATACTGATATTTAAAAAAATCATCATAAAGTAAGAAGTTTTGAGTATTTTGAAATATCAAAATATTTACCACATATAACTTTTTTCCTATTTCATATGAATGGTGAATTCTAATTTCTACAATGTTTAAAATATTTTATTCTATACAAACACACTTCAAAGTGTTTTGCAGGTTAAAACATAATTTATTAAAATAAATATATTCAATGTAAATTATATATTAATCTTTTAAAGGATTTTGAACCCTGTTTATATTTTTGAGAATATAGATTAAACAATAATACAGGATTTTGTTCTAAATTTCATTAATTTTAAGATAAAAACATGGTTTTCTAAATAATAATAATTTTTAATAAAACAAAACAACTTAAAATAAACCAAAATAAACTTTTAATAACAAAGTACTTTTAAAGCTGTTTTATCTTTGTGATACTATAGTGAACCTTGATTTGTTTTATATGGGTTAATTTTTAATTCAGACAGCTTGATTTTACAAGGAATTAAGCTGGTTAAAATTGGAGATTGAATTATGATAAAAGAATAATACAGAACTATGACTATAACTAGTATTGCCTTAATGCTGTTATAATACTATACATATTTTTACTGTTCAGTAAAAATTTATTATTTTTCAGACAGCTTGATTTTACAAGGAATTAAGCTGGTTAAAATTGGAGATTGAATTATGATAGTGAAAAGAATAATACAGAACTATGACTATAACTAGTATTGCCTTAATGCTGTTATAATACTATACATATTTTTACTGTTCAGTAAAAATTTATTATTTTAACAAATCATTTAATTTTAGGAATAAAAAATATCATACCTTTGTTATTATTTTTTTAAATAAATGATTGTTTTAAAATATTTGATATCCGAGACTAAATTTTCAAACTAGTCAGAATGTAAATGACATGCAATCTGCTGTTAAAATGTTATTATATTTATTCATTGTGAGGTCATTAAGTTTTGCTTTTATAATATCCTGTGTTATAATTATTATTTAAATCAATTTATATAAAGTACCATCCATGATTTTATTTTTAGAGATTGTTGAAATGGCTAATCTGAAAAGTACAAAGATTTTTTTTTTAGTTTTATTAAATTCAGAAAAATAGCTTTGCTGAAACTCACAAAATGCCAAAGAAAGATTTTTCACAATTATTTTATCAGAATAGTGTTTCAAGTGATTTTTCCAGATATAAAAATCACAAAATGCCAAAGAAAGATTTTTCACAATTATTTTATCAGAATAGTGTTTCAAGTGTTTTTTCTAGATATACACATACATCAGTTAAGATTTTGAAGCATTCTGGTTATCTATCAGCAAGTTAGAAAAACACACAAAAAGCCATTAAATAATGAGTGAAAACAAAATACATTTTAGATCTGTCATTTAAAATATGCTGTTATATGTAATGAAAATTTAATCAAATAAGCTAAATTTGCATCTTTCAGTGAAGAATAGAAAGGACATGTTGCACTATATCAGAAATTCAAAATTTTCTTTCCAAGATTATAATTGGAGGAAGAGAAAAAGTTTGTTATTTTGTTTCTAAATTATAAAGTTTTTTGTTGTGATAATTATCAGAACAGAAAAAAAGATAAAGCAAATAGCATCCAATGTGAAGAGTATGTTGATTGTTTTTCATGGTAGAAGAGTTATTCATACAGAAATTACACAAAGCCAAACTACAAATTAGCAATACTACATGGATATCTTTCAGCATTTGAAGAAAAATTGCCAAAAGCACCCAAAAATATAATGCAATTAGATCTTGCTGCTACACTGAAAGAGATACTGGATGCTGGTACTTATGCCTTACATTTTTTTGGTAAAAATAAAATTATTGTGACTGAATATCTATAATCTCTACTACATGGATATCTTTCAGCATTTGAAGAAAAATTGCCAAAAGCACCCAAAAATATAAAGCAATTAGATCTTGTTGCTACACTGAAAGAGATACTGGATGCTGGTAGTTATGCCTTACATTTTTTTGGTAAAAATAAAATTATTGAGACTGAATATCTATAATCGCCAGACTTGATTATGACATTGTTTTCCAAAATGAAATTACAGAAATAATTTCAAAAGAGTAATTTAAAGTTATATTTAGTGTAGCTAGCAAGTTTAATTGCAAAAATATTTTCACAAATATTGCAGTAACAAGCACATGGGATTCTGTATTTTTGCTATAAGGTGAATTACTATGCAGAAAAACTGATCTATGAGATGACATTAAAATAATACATAATTACTGAAACTAATACAGAACTCTTAGATCACATATAGACATTTCTATTTCTATTAAATGATTGGTCTAATATATTTTTTTTCTAACTCTTCATCGATCCATTTCATTCCAGAAAATAAAAATATTTTTTGAATAAAAAAATATATATAAATTAGCTTTTCCAATTCTCTATTATTTTCAGCATATTTTAATATTTTATTTAAATATCAAATTTGATGAAGTTTACACATGTTATTATTGAGACTCAATGGAAAAGAAAGCTTATTGAGAATTATCGAATATAGGTCAATACAAGTTGAATATTCACGATCCGAAATCCATAAGTTTGCTTTCATAGCAGGGAACCTTTTGGGATAGGATTGTCATGAAAGGTAACGATATAATACACGAGTAGTCATGGTGCACTGTCGCAATCAACGTCCTTGGTCGCAGTTCAGTAATCACAAACCATCATTGTCAATGCGAGGTGTTTGTGACTATAGTGCTTATTTTCTATTATGTTGTTTATATAATTCATAAAAATATCAAAAAGATCTGATGATTTTTTTTTCTCTTCAACTACACTACAGTATTCCGAAATCTGGATAAATCCAAAACATTTTCGATCTCTAACATTAGAGATATTCTACCTGTATATTATTAATGTATAAGAAAGATGATGATCGAAAATAGTACAGGAATTCTTAGATCACATATAGACATTTCTATTTCTATTAAATGATTGGTCTAATATTTTTTTTCTAACTCTTCATTGATCCTTTTCATTCCAGAAAATAAAAATATTTTTTGAATAAAAATATATATATATATAAATTAGCTTTTCCAATTCTCTATTATTTTCAGCATATTTTAATATTTTATTTAAATATCCAATTTGATGAAATTTACACATGTTATTGAGACTCAATGGAAAAGAAAGCTTATTGAGAATTATCGAATATAGGTCAATACAAGTTGAATATTCACGATCCGAAATCCATAAGTTTGCTTTCATAGCAGGGAACCTTTTGGGATAGGATTGTCATGAAAGGTAACGATATAATACACGAGTAGTCATGGTGCACTGTCGCAATCAACGTCCTTGGTCGCAGTTCAGTAATCACAAAGGCAAAGCAATGCGCACTTTTTTAAGTATTACCGCTACAAATTGTAGCGGTGAAAGATCTTTTTAAGCACTTAAAAGAATAAAAATTTATTTACGTTCTTTGGGACAGGGCAAATTAAATGATTTAACTATTTTGTCCATAGAGAGAAATTTATTTAATTATTTAAATACGTGTGATGATATTAACCAGTTTGCTAAAGAAAAAGCTAGGAAAATAAATATTTAAGTTATACATAGAATAAGTTACTTTTGTTTTTTGTTTATATACAGTAATTTGTTTTTGTTCATATAAATTATTTGAATTTTGTATGAAATTTATATTTTTATTTGTTTATTGGTAATATACTGACGTCTTTTAGTTCTGAAACTTTAGTAAAAACTTCACCGGTCACCCCGCTCCCGCTTCTCCTCCCGTGTATTTTCTTATGAAGAGGGGTACATTATTATTAGTAGTTCACGAGCACCAAATATCTTAGAACGGCCTGCGTCAAAGGCTTCATATTCAAGGCCTGTATGTGTAAAAACCAGTAATGTGTGCGTCATTGCAAGATAGACAAAAGCGTGACCGATTACAGTGGAGTGTTGAGCATATTAACTGGACCAGCGATCAATGGATCAGTGTCCTATTACAGATGAATCCTCTATTTTCCCTGGAACTATAAACAACAGACGACAGATGACAACAATATAGACAAGACTTTTTGTAGTGGAGATATGACAGTGTGGACTGGCTTTTCTTTGGGTGGACGAACTGATCATTGGTTGCAGACGACAGTGTGACAGCAGTGATATATTGGGATGATCACTATCGTACACTATGGTATGAAGACATTGACCCCTATTTCAGACCTTATACAGGCGCAGTTGATCCACACTTCTAATGGATGTTAATGCCCACCCATACAAAGCACGACTGGTGAATGAGTACCTCTTTGAACAAGGTTTACAACAGATACTTTGGCCAGTATGCTCCTCTTACCATTAATCCTATAGAGCGTGTATGAATGCTCTCGAAAAGCTGTAGCTGCTGTCAACAACTTCCCAGCACACCCCAAGAACTATCAGCTGCTTTAGAAGAGTGGCAATTATTACCCGCAGAGCAACTTGATCATCTCATTGAAAGTATACATTCATGTCTCAAGAGGATATATTCCGTATTAAACCGTTATGGTGAAGTATTTATTCCTGTTTAATTAATCGTTTTTAATTATTTATTCGAATATTGTATATATGCAGTATAGCATAGAAATAGTCTTAATCAAGAGACACTGTAGTTACAACCGAAGATCGCGTGACGTCACTATCAGTTGAGAGTGAGACGGAGTATAGAGGTGTTGTGTATACAGAGTGTTTGTTTTTAAAAGGTCTGACCAAATTGAAATCAAATGCTATTCATCAAAACAAAGCAAAAGGTCATATAAACACGGATCCAAAAATGATTTATTTATATTTTTTTGAGATAATACAGGTGTAAAAGCACACAATTTAATAAGCTTATTAGTCTTATTGGCTGTAATAAATTGTGGTTTACAATCGACTAAAACAAAACAAAGTATATATTAATTACAATACTCTGCAAATTACTAGGACATTTAGTAAATGACTAGGAATAACCAATGAATTTTTTTTTTTTTTTTTTTTTTTTTTTTTTTTTTTTTTTTTTTTTTTTTTTTTTTTTTTTTTTTTTTTTTTTTTTTTTTTTAATAGGATTTTATGACAATATATGTTGTCATTTTCCACTCAGGTAGTGTGCTGAATGATGGGATAAAACATAGGCTTTCCCATTCCTGCAGAGACAAGGATTGATGGGTTGAGTCCAAACCCCATGAATAGATATTCCGAGTGAGTCCTGAAAATCAAACTTGGGTCCTCCAGAGAATGGAAAGCTGAAACATTTTCTGTATGGTCAATCCATATGATTTTGCAGACCTTGTGTTATCTTGAAAAGGAAACATTTCTGGATGCATGTTTATATAAACTTTTTGCTTTGCTTTAATGAGTAGCATCTGTGATTTTAAATTTGACTAAACCTTTTAGGAGCTTGTATATTTCATTCAGGTTGATTATTTGTATTATTATCCTAAAATAAATGAAATTTTTTTCCTCGGTTATATATCTGATATTGATCATTTTGAATTTTCAACAAAAAGATACACAAAATTAAATAATGGAAAGGGTTGAGTGATTGATTCATTGATCTTGACTATCTTGTTACAGCTAATAATTTTTATATTCAACCAATCCTTGATTTATATAGATCTGAACATATGTAAAGATTCTCTGGCTAAAAACAAAATATAATGATCATATCAGATAAGACTATAACATAGAGACAAATACTTATTTCCTAATTTCATCATTTACCATATGTACATGTTTTGTGGGTTTATTAGGTTAGTTAACAAGCTGGACTCGAACCTATCCTGAAAAAGCATGGGACTCTGAATTGAATCTAAAATCTCCAAGATGATAAATAACTGCTTTATTATGATTTATGTGCTTATTCTTAAGTATAACTAAATATAACTATTTTTAATGTTTAATCTTTGTGATATAATATAGGGTATTTATTTTAATACTGTATAGTGCATGCTGTGACACACACATTTTGGCTCACATAAGGTTTCATGGAAGAGTCCACTTATGCTGAAAAGTGAGATGTCTGGCTATCCCCGACTTACCTTAGCCCAGGCATATAGCACTTCACTAATACAGTTCTTTCAGTTATATTCAATGTTTTATTTTATATATCAAAATGAAAATTGTCTGCAAAAAATACTTAGAATAGGTATATAAAGCATAAATTAATACATAAATGAGCCATCCTGAAAAACTAAAGATATGAAATTTGAAATTATCTGGATCCTCCAAGGTGATATATAAATGCTTTAAAATGTGGCCATCTGTCTGAGTTTTTTAATCCACACACCATTGTATACTTAATAAAATAATAGTGTAAATGTTTTTAGGCTTTTATATGTATTAGCAAATGCCAAAAGGGCCATAATTCATTTTATAACACTGATCTGGAATGTAACAATTCCAATATTGAGATATCCTGTAGGTAATTTGTATTTTTGATTTATTTATAATTTTTAATTTCATAAATTTGCAACTAGTAAGTTTTTCCTATAATATATATATGAAAAAATATATTCAACTTATTTTTTTTTGTAAGAGTAAACTATTACAAAAGAAACACTTGTTACAGAAAATTCAATTTATAATAGATTTGAACATGTAACAAATGATTTTTTTTTTTGTAATAATTTATTCTTCCAAAACTGAAGAAGGAAGAATTCAAAATTCATTTTTCATTGAGTAAAAAAAATTTATTCAATTTTGAAGTTGTTGTTGTCTCATTCTGGCTTAATCAACTACCCTTCACTTAAGTATTGGATTTGAAGATAACTTTACTTAATTTGAAACTAAACTATCCAATTATTTTTCTTTTCTTTTTGTTTAGCTAGTCAAAATAATAATATTTATAAATTATTATAGCTACTGCTGGCAATGAGAGCCAATGTTGAAGATCGAGATTTAAAAGATACTACACCATTAATGGAAGCTGCAAATGCTGGTCATGGAGATATTGTTAAACTTCTAGTAGGCCAAGGAGCAGATACAAATGCTCAGACATCGCAAGGTAATTATTATTTCATAAAATTTCAATGAAAATTATTAACCAATAATATTTAGTATATTAAACTTTGTTTTTGAGAAACTGAAAAAAATAATGGCACTCAACAACAGTTGATAATTCTATTCTTGATGTTAAAGATGGTTGTTTATCAACTAAAAAATGTTATATTAAATTATTATTTATCAACTGCTTTTGAATGCTATTATTTTGATGTATTATATTTATTCCTGTTATCAGCAGCTAGTTAAAATATTAGTTTATGAGAAAATAATGCTAGAGAAATAATTTATTAAATTGTATAAATATAAAAATATTTAATATAAAAAATGAATAGAAAATTAAAAGAAAAACCGACTTGATTTTTTTATAAATTAAAATAGGTTTTTGTATAAATCTCTAAAATGTACTTATATTATGAATTTTATTTAAAAGTAAATTATATAGCCAAGGAGCAGATACAAATGCTCAGACATCGCAAGGTAATTATTATTTCATAAAATTTTAATGAAAATTATTAACCAATAATATTTAGTATATTAAATTTTACCTACATTAGATCAGTCAATCACATTTTTGATCTTGTTTTATAAACTCTTAATTTATAGTTTAATATAATTCTGATCTGATAGTGAAATTTTAATTTTTTTAATAAATTTTTTTCTAATGCAACTGTAGAAACTCAATTTTATGATGTGTAAAATTTCCAGAAAATGTTATTTAAACTATATTTTAAGAATATTAATTAGTTGCTTGCATAGGAATTAAAAGATTTGGAACAGTAAAAAGTTATTACATATACAGGAGGTCCCAAACTTATGATGATAATCCATGCTTGTGATGTCTGTCATCAGTGATTTTGTAATAATAGCAGCTATTCGATTAGGCATTTAATTTTTATCTAATTTTCTTAAAAATTATTTTTAAGGAAAAAATTAAATATGAACATCATATTATTTTATAAAATTATAGTTATATTTTTCTTATATATGATTGTTGTATAATGTATTTAAATGAAAATTATGTATAATCAGTTTAAGACAAATGCAAAGTGTAATTCTAACTAAACATAGATTACTAGATTAATTTTTGTTTTTAGGTAAATAAACTAAGTTTGTTTTATATTATACATGTTATAAAATAGTTATAAAATATGTAAAATATGTATGATTATCATATTATAATATATTATTTTTTGCAAATATTAGTAGATAGTTATATAAAATCTCTGAATCATCTCATCAAAAAAATAGTATTCAATCAATCATAAAATATATCTTCTGATACATAGTTGAATATTCCTTTGAGAGGATGATGATAAAATTTTTTTTAATAAATTTTATTAAGAATGAATATTATCTTCTGATACATAGTTGAATATTCCTTTGAGAGGATGATGATAAAATTTTTTTTAAGAAATAAGAATGAATTAAAAAAATAATTATGAATTCTTTTGAATAAATTAATTCTAAATTAGAATTAATTTATTCAAAAGAATAAATTAATTTAAGATAAAATTCTGAAAATATTGTATAATTTGTTATGAAAGATCTACAGTGGGTGATCGGTTAATGAACATAATCCATTCCAAGACAATGTTCGTTATTCGAATTGTTTGTTAACCGATCATCGATTTACCATAGGTTTTAATTGGAATTTTATTAATTCATTCCAGAGAACCAAACAACATAAATAAAAAATTATATAATTTCTTACTATGGGTGCATTTCTTTATTGGACGGTTTCCTCACTGATTAGACTGGTGGTGGCTGAAGTTATCTATTTCTTCTCAAAAATGGCACTGACATGTTTCATTTTTCCCGTAATTGGAAGGAGAGTTAGTTTTGACCCAATCACAGGAGAAACGAAACATTTCGAGAAGAAATAAACAATTTCTGCCCCCACCAGTCTAATCAGTGAGAAAACCGTCCAATAAAGAAATGCACCCTATGTTTATTTATATGTAATAACAATAATATATACATACATAATCATGCATTTTCATTTATATGTTTATTTTCCGATAAAGAATCTGTCCAATATCGATTTGCTTTTCTCTCTTCAGGATTTTTTGGAAGTGATTAATAACTTACCTTCTTTAATAAATCTTTGATTTGTTTTACGTTTCTCCGAGTTCAGTTTAATCTGGAAAAATTACTGTATCTTTGATTTGTTTTACGTTTCTCAGAGTTCAGTTAATCTGGAAAAATTACTGTTCTTCCATCCTTACCATAAATCCACGAACACGAAAGGCCTAAGCCTGTCATTCCGTTAGGTTAGTTAAGCCGAAATATCCTCATGGAATATTTTTATCTGAAGGCGGCCACTTGTAGAGCCGCCATCATCACAGGCTGACCAACACCCATGATGAAGTCAACCAGAAGGATGGGTGTTAAATGGGCCAGGCCCAGATTCCTCCTGAAAAATTGGAGGAATGGGACCCCCGGATCGTCCAGAATGTTAAGCCACACCTTTATCATGCAGCCATCGGGCTGACTTGTCATTCCGTCAATCCGCGGTGCTTTATCATGCAGCCATCGGGCTGACCTGTCATTCCGTCAGTCCGCGGTTCCCACAGTTTGATCTGTGAAGTGTTCGTTATCCGAACATAAAAATCTTTCGAAAAAGTGTTCGTTATCCAAACTGTTCGTTAACCAATCACCCTCTGTATTTGTTAGAGATGTGAATTTTGGATATTTTATAGTAAAGAATGAAGTGTATGCAAATTATTTTATACTAAGAGGAAAATTGTGAATCAAATACTTCATGAATACTATTTAATAATGATATTAAGAATTAAAAAAAATTGTATCCTTCTATAAAAATATATTTTAATGACACAGCCTTTGTTATATGAGTTATTTTTAAAATTATGCCCACTAAAAGTTTCCTACATTAGATCAGTCAATCACATTTTTGATCTTGTTTTATAAACTCTTAATTTATAGTTTAATATAATTCTGATCTGATAGTGAAATTTTAATTTTTTTAATAAATTTTTTTCTAATGCAACTGTAGAAACTCAATTTTATGATGTGTAAAATTTCCAGAAAATGTTATTTAAACTATATTTTAAGAATATTAATTAGTTGCTTGCATAGGAATTAAAAGATTTGGAACAGTAAAAAGTTATTACATATACAGAAGGTCCCAAACTTATGATGATAATCCATGCTTGTGATGTCTGTCATCAATGATTTTGTAATAATAGCAGCTATTCGGTTGAATGGTCCAATTTTTTTCTCTGTAGTCTAACACCACTTTCCATCCAGTAGGTACTAAGCTGCAGGGTATTTCCATGCCCACTATAGGCATTATACTCCTGGTGGAATTAGCCATCAGGTGAAGGATGGGGTTCATCTGGATCATTCAAAGTGGTAAATGACTGTTTATTATGCAGCTGATGTTAGAAACTTGGACATGGGGAAAATAAACATTTTATCTTTGTTTACATTGTTTTTTTCTTTAGTTTTGTACAAATAATGTTCTGGTAGGTATGAAATACACAATTTCCTTGTTTTAAAGAATAAATGCTATTTATTCAGCATTACTATACATTACTACTTTTTAAAAACATATTGAATATTCTGAGTTCTGATGGTTGGGAACATAACCTTTATTTATAACATTGTGCCTATGAAAATAGTGTTCAGAGTTATGATGGACTCAAACTACAACCAAAATTTTTGAATGCAATCCTGTCTTAAGTTGGGGACCTCCTACAATAAAATTGTATTAGATTTCCAAAATTGCTTAATTGCTTATTGATTTTTTCTTTTTCAAAAATTAATTAGTGAATTATATTGCCTTTATCAGTTATAATTATTCACTATATAGATAAAAGTGACAACTAGGTCCTTAATTAAATACAACAAAATCTAAAATAGCTTATAGGACCTTAAATAAAATTAAAGTGCAGGAGTGCTTTCAGGCTGGACTGTCCCTCATCAACTCACTTTCTCTGTGTAGCTGATGAGGGGCAGTCCAGCCCGAAAGCGCTTCTGCACTTTAATTTTATTTAAGGTCCTATAAGCTAGTTTAGATCTTGTTGTATTCACTATATAAAATATTTTTCAGATGTTTTTATTCAAAACAATTTTCAATCATTGAATAAGGAGAACTATTTTTGTAAAGCATTGTGAAATGTTTGAATGAAAATGTAGCTGAAATCTGTCTGCAATTAGATATTGAAATTGTCTCTTTCAGTGTTTTTAGTGCACTATTAAAAAGGTTGACTATCATAAATTTGTTATAATTTTATTTTAAAATAAAATTATCTATACTTAAATCCATATTATGCTCTTCTGATTAAACAGTGTTCCAGTTTGCTGGGAAATGTATCATTTAATGTGGAATATCGTTTTTCAGTTGCAATTTGAATTTTAATGATGATGAAATAATATTTAAAAAATACTGGAGGATTATATTTAGAAATATTCTTGAATCCTATGTAATTAATTCGCTTTTATAGATAGTAGTAGTACTGATTTTTAATATTTGTCTAAAAAAAATGTCACAACCTGAGAAAAATTCTGTTAAAGGCCAGAAGGTATCAAAATATTAAAATATTTGTCAATTTTCATAAAAAATTATGCAAAAATGAATGAGCATTTTGATAGGAATTGTAATAAAATATTTTTATAATAAATCAAGTATATACTATATAATTATTATTAATTTTGTTAATTATTACTTGCATTTAAAGATGATGATTACATTCTTAAATATAAAATAGCAGGGTGTATGAAAAGATACTTTGCTCCACTGTTGAAATTTGAAATAGAGGCAACGACCCTCTGTTGTTCTCATGAAGTTGATGCCTATGGGTATACACAATTGTTATAATTGTATTATTTGTGAAAAACTTAATATTTTAATTTTTTAATATCCTTTTTGAATTATTTTGTATTCCAGAATAGAATAAGAGCATATAAATTAGATTTTCTCTTACTGTTTACATCATAACTTACATAAATATTATCCAATTTGAATGAAATCCATGTTATTGGAAACGATTAGATACCATATCCATTATTTACAATGAGCATGGTTATCGTTATTATTATTAGCAAAATAGAAAAAAAGATGTTCATATATTTTGAAGCAATATTTCATGTGAATATCCTCTGATCTGAATGAAATTCACATATATAATAGATTTTTAAAAAGTAGATAGTCTTCAACTTATGATCATTTGACTTATGATACCGCAATCTTATGGTTGCACTAACAGTATTCTGAACTTAGCTATTTTCTTTGCATATTGATAGAAATACTTTTTTGTTTTATTAAAAAATGTAGTAAAACAGTGGTTTACCATCTTGGAGCTCAGGTTCAATTCCAAATTATTTTATAATCTTGAGAATCCAGGATCAAATCCGGAAAATTATACACTCTTAAAGGATTCAGTATTCCATTAGTTCAGTCTATTATTTCTACTAAAATTATTACCATTGGTCATTTTCAACTTAAAATTTCAACTTAAATGCAGTTATTGAAACATAACCCCCATTGTAAGCAGAGGATAATCTGTGTTAATCAAACTAAAGCAAACTTGTTTTTCTTAAAATTACTAAATTTAAAATATCCCTGGGTAGTATTACACATATTCTGTTAGTTACATAATAATAATTATATAAATTCAACTTATTTAAAATTTTATTTTCATAATGTTTTAAAGCATAGATAAAACTTATTTATACTCCATTTAAAAAATTATTTTCATTATAAATTATTCTTTATAACTAATTGTGTGAATATAGCAAATGTGATTGTTTCTGAATTAAATTAAATACAGGTAGTCCTCTACTTATGATGGTAATCTCATTGTAGTTGAAAAAATTGCAAGTCAAAAATGATCCACAGTGACAGTAATTTTTGTAGTAATAATAGACAATAGAATAATGAATCCTTCAAGATGGTAAAATTGTCTGGATTTGATCCCAGATCCTCCAAAGTGATAAGAAAATCCTGAATTGTACCCAGGCTCTAAGGTCTTTTTTTACACATCCTTGAATTCCTTGATATTCTTCCAAAATAGGAAGGGGTTCTTCATTAACTAGACTATTTGTTTTATTCCATTATAAGAAAAAATAGTATAAATTCATTTGAAATTGAACCAGGATCTTCAAATTGATAAGTAATTTCTTTACTAAACAGCCAAATAAAAGTGCAAAAAATATTTCTAGCCAATATGTTATGAAAATAGTCAAGTTTGGAATATTTTAGTGCAGTTGTAAGAGCATATTATCAACGGAGTTCTTAACAGCACTTATAGCAAATAACAAATTTTACGAAAGTAAAATTTATCTCTAACTTGCTATTAGTGCTGTTACTGCTATTACTTGCTTCAAGCATATTATCATAAGTCAAATGATCTAAGTATAGGACCACTTTAGTTGCTGATTTATTGAATCATCTTAAAACATTTTCAAATAGAATTGTTTGGAATAATTCCATTAAAATGACCACTTTAGTTGCTGATTTATTGAATCATCTTAAAACATTTTCAAATAGAATTGTTTGAAATAATTCTATTAAAATAAAAAAATTAAATATATTGTGATAATTATTCTGTATATACTATTTTAGAATTTCTATTATTTGTTATAGCATATAATCATTAACGAAAAGAAATTTATAATAAATAAATTGGTATATCAATCAATAAAAGTTTTATTATATTTTTTATGATTGACTGGATACTTAATTACAGCAATACTCCACTATAATATACTAATTAAAATCAGGAAACCATGCATTAGCAAATGTATGCTAGACAGATATAAGAATAGCATTTTAAAGACTTACTATTTCAGCGATGTCAAATAATGGAAAGGATCATATCAAAAGTAACTTGTTTTAAATTTGAACAACAACGATTCCAGAAGAAATTTTGGGAGATTAAAATAAACACCATTCAGAAGAAATTTAATTAAATATACATTGCCCTCCAGAAGTTAAGCACGAAATATAAATTTGAAGATAGCTACAACCAATGGGTATTTTTCCTTGAAATTGTGTCTGGCGTTACAGGAGAACATGCAAAATATTGAAAAGTTTATAATATAATGATTAGGCCAGTCTGAAAAATGCAAATGAGGGAGCTGGACAAAAAGAGTGTTTTTCCTTTATTGCTTACCAGTGCAACTGAGAACAGTTCAAAGAAAATCGAACATAGACGTTTTCATCAATATGCCACCAAGATGATGTCTGAATGATGCAACACGATGACAAGCTGTTGGCCAGCCTGTAGTCAGTCAATCTATTATGGAAGTAGCACGTTCATTGGCGTTAATTATTCTGTAATCTCACAGTTATGGACACAGTTCCAGAGTACAGGACAGTCATCAGAAGACTGTTTCAGGCCGTCCTAGAGTGGCAACTCCCTCCGATGACCACTACTTGTTTACTGGGGAGACATAACTGTCAAGCAGTAGCATCTGTTCTATGGGCACGTCTATTGCAGCCATAGAAAGCCCTATATCAACAAATATTGTATGTCAAAGCAGCGTCACCCTAATCACAGAGCTAATCCTTAGTAATCTCCCTGATTGGAAAGAATTCAGCATAAATACATAGAAGTTTATCAAAAATAACATATCAGAAATACAAAAGAGAAAGTGTGTCTACGATGACATTTACTCAAAATTTATCTTTCTGGTCAATTGAAAAATTTAAATGAAGACACAATTAGAAAGAATGCTGCAGAGTTATGTAAAACATGTGTTGACGATCTAAAAAATAATTTTATCGAATAATGCCTTCATTTTAAACACGTGAAGATAAAAGAAAATATATGTACTGTGGAACTTAGTTTGAGGACAGTAATTGATTCAAAAATTGAACCTACATTTCCTAACGTGGCGCAAAGCAATGCGCACTTTTTTAAGTATTGATGAAGACACAATTAGAAAGAATGCTGCAGAGTTATGTAAAACATGTGTTGACGATCTAGAAAATAATTTTATCGAATAATGCATTCATTTTAAACACGTTTATTTATGTGAAGATAAAAGAAAATATATGTACTGTGGAACTTAGTTTGAGGACAGTAATTGATTCAAAAATTGAATCTACATTTCCTAACGTGGCCAAAGCAATGCGCACTTTTTTAAGTATTACCGCTACAAATTGTAGCGGTGAAAGATCTTTTTAAGCACTTAAAAGAATAAAAATTTATTTACGTTCTTTGGGACAGGGCAAATTAAATGATTTAACTATTTTGTCCATAGAGAGAAATTTATTTAATTATTTAAATACGTGTGATGATATTAACCAGTTTGCTAAAGAAAAAGCTAGGAAAATAAATATTTAAGTTATACATAGAATAAGTTACTTTTGTTTTTTGTTTATATACAGTAATTTGTTTTTGTTCATATAAATTATTTGAATTTTGTATGAAATTTATATTTTTATTTGTTTATTGGTAATATACTGACGTCTTTTAGTTCTGAAACTTTAGTAAAAACTTCACCGGTTTATTTACGTTCTTTGGGACAGGGCAAATTAAATGATTTAACTATTTTGTCCATAGAGAGAAATTTATCTAATTATTTAAATACGTGTGATGATATTAACCAGTTTGCTAAAGAAAAAGCTAGGAAAATAAATATTTAAGTTATACATAGAATAAGTTACTTTTGTTTTTTGTTTATATACAGTAATTTGTTTTTGTTCATATAAATTATTTGAATTTTGTATGAAATTTATATTTTTATTTGTTTATTGGTAATATTATTAGTAGCCAAACTTCACCGGTCACCCCGCTCCCGCTTCTCCTCCCGTGTATTTTCTTATGAAGAGGGGTACATTATTATTAGTAGTTCACGAGCACCAAATATCTTAGAACGGCCTGCGTCAAAGGCTTCATATTCAAGGCCTGTATGTGTAAAAACCAGTAATGTGTGCGTCATTGCAAGATAGACAAAAGCGTGACCGATTACAGTGGAGTGTTGAGCATATTAACTGGACCAGCGATCAATGGATCAGTGTCCTATTACAGATGAATCCTCTATTTTCCCTGGAACTATAAACAACAGACGACAGATGACAACAATATAGACAAGACTTTTTGTAGTGGAGATATGACAGTGTGGACTGGCTTTTCTTTGGGTGGACGAACTGATCATTGGTTGCAGACGACAGTGTGACAGCAGTGATATATTGGGATGATCACTATCGTACACTATGGTATGAAGACATTGACCCCTATTTCAGACCTTATACAGGCGCAGTTGATCCACACTTCTAATGGATGTTAATGCCCACCCATACAAAGCACGACTGGTGAATGAGTACCTCTTTGAACAAGGTTTACAACAGATACTTTGGCCAGCATGCTCCTCAGTGACTCTAAATTAAGTACTATACAGTAATTACTGACTGATTGATACTTATAGGAGTCATTGCAATCAAAATTCAACATTGGCTGTAACTTTCTTTCTAAATTAGATGTTATTAATCTGACAATTTTATCCGAGAAAAGTGTTCAGTAGGACAGAGTGCAAATCTGAATCTTCAAATACAATTAATAAAAGAATTAGAGCCGTTTAAAAATAGCAAAAATCAGCAACAAAGTATCATTTTTTCCGCAGAGATCTCCTACAGATCGCATCATTCAACTGATATCGATTATATTTGGGATATAGGTATTTCTTGGATTACTTGAGGACCTCTGAAAATTTCAATTCAGTTGGATCAGTAGAAAGAGGAGAAATTGGAGATCCTTTTTCCATAAACGCCTCTGTATATTGCATTGTTTAATTTCTTTTGATCAGATCTAGCTCAATTACAGGACCTCTGAAAATTTCAATTCAGTTGGATCAGTAGAAAGAGGAGAAATTGGAGATCCCTTTTCCATAAACGCCTCTATATATCGCATTGTTTAATTTCTTTTGATCAGATCGTAGCTCAATTAAAACTTAATGAAAATTTTAGCCTTAACTGAGCTAAAATTAAATGGTTTAGAATTTAGATGATGATTCTGTACTCTAGAAATGTCTCTATAGATCATATTATTCAACTGATTTTGAACAAATTTGATATATCTAAATACTCAATTTTCCTAAAAATTTCATTTCAGTTGGATTAAAAATAAACTGTTTAACATATTGTTGTTAGGATATTTTTCTCAGAAAACAGTTTTATTATTTAAATGAAAATATCCAATTAAAAATATCTAATATAACTTATATAAATATATAATAAAGCCAATTATAAAAAATAGTAAAAATTAGGATATTCGTTAAAATTTAGATTTGGCTACTTTAAGAAAATAAGGTCAACTGAATAGTAGCTACATATAAATTTGTAACAAATATCGTAATTTTTAGTACTGTAATTGGTTTATTTTTTTACTTATTACGGTTAGGGATATCTTTTTACTTATGTTTGACCTGAATTTGATATTAAATGAGTTAAACATCAGATGTTGACTTTACTTTTTGTACGTTTTGGTTTATTTCTGTATTCACAAACCATTTTCTTAAATTATTTTTATAACAGTATAGGAATATAGCGCTGTTTTGAACAACGCCGGTTTTGGTCTAACGCGGTTTTTATTATTACACATATCAACATTGGCAACATTGTCATTGATCGGCGACCACCCAAGCGCCGCAGGCGACAGTCGACAGCCATGTTTATGCAAATAGTTTTACGATTGGCTCTCGGATAGACACGTTCTTTCCCCTCAGCATTTTATTATTTACGTTAATATTAGTATTTAATATTCTTTTATTATTTAAGTAAAAACAATTTTATTATCTCAAATCTTTGTAATAAACAAATTAAATTGAAATCCATTATAAATAGACCTCGAACAATGCGATTTTGCATAGCGCGGACGCTTCTTGGGACCAATTAACTGCACTATACAACGTATTCCTGTACTTCATACTTTAAAAAATACAGTAGTAGTAACCTTGCATATATAATGTTATATGCAATAATTTAGTTATAGGCTTATAATTATACTTTTTGTATAAACTGGACATTCTCATCTATACTTAATTATCTGAACTGTTTGATTTAAAAAGTTTGATCCAAATAAGTTTGAATTAGTTTTACTGTATTAAAGAATATTTAATTTATAATACATACCATATTATAAATATATTACATTAGACAGTAAAAATAGATGTTCAAAAATCAGCTAATATTTCTCCTTCAAAAATGGCTTATCCATGAATCATCTCAATCTGATAAATATGTAATATTGTTACATAGTGTCCAAAATAATTGAAAGTGATCTAAATTTGTCTTCTGTTAAGTAATGGCATTGAATATTCCCAATATTTCATATACAATGGATTCCGCTTAATTGGGATAAATGTCAAAGAACGGAAACCAAACTAATACATAATTTAAACGCTTAATTGGGACAAAATGGCTTAATCCCGACGTGTCTCAATTAAGCGGAACCACTGTATATTAAACAAATGAAAGTATGGCAAAAATTTACTTTTTATTTTTGCAAATCTTTAAATACTTCAAGATATTTTACTGAATATTCAAATATTCAATACAGGCTTAACTGTATTTTACTAACACACTGTTGAAATTATTTCTCTTCTAGGAAAGTGAGCGGCGTTATATTCGGGCATAGTTTGAAAACATACACAATATATTAGGAAAAACTTTCAAGGAGATGGAAAAACTTGCATGAACCAATTTTTGATGATTTCCGGTAAATTCGATTCATATTATTCGGGCATAGTTTGAAAACATACACAATATATTAGGAAAAACTTTCAAGGAGATGGCAAAACTTGTATGAACTAATTTTTGATGATTTCCGGTAAATTCTATTCATTTCCTCCCTCTATATGTCATTTTCCAAAGTGAGCGCTGCCGCTTTTACGAGAAAAATCCAAATTTAAGTTTTGGCGCAAGAACGACGCTTCCTAGAAAAAAAGTATTTTGTTGGGGCTTCAGTAGTGCTGCGCTAGAACGCTCGCCTTCGATGCTTGAGATTGTAGAGGTTCGCGTCCTTGCTCTGCAAATATTTTTTGGGATAAAATTTTTATTTTAAATATAAAAAATAATAATTTTTATAATTTTCACTGTCCGGAAGAACGGTCAACTGATAGAGATGAAAGTGACTCTGGATGGCAAGAATTAATAAGATGCGTATGAAGCGGAGACCAAATTGGAAGATAATGCTGCAGGTTTTGATGACGTTTCTTTTTCGTAAACCATTAAATAAAATTTAGTCATTTTTGCATTTTTAATTTTTGAGATCTGATTTCTGATTAATTTATCGCTTATTTTTTATATTGCAATATATGTTATATATATTTATTATTACTTTTTATTTGTATATTTATAACAAACATTTTTATTCTAAATAAGTTTCAGGGCAAGGACACAATCTACGACCTCGCACATCGAAGCCCCACCAAAATAGCTTTTTTTCTAAGAATCATCATTTGTGCTGCCAAAACTTAAATTTGGATTTTTTTGTAAGAGACAAAGCGGCAGCGCACAGTTTGGGGAAAAGACACATAAAGAGAGGAAATGAATCGAATTTACTAGAAATTATGAAAAATTGATCCATGCAAGTTTTGCTGTCTCCATGTTAGTTTTATTTGCACGTTAATTTCTTTTACAATTTCAGTCGTTCTTTAATATATCATTTCAATTTGCAGAAGGTTCAGGAATATTTTTCATTGCTCTTCGATTTGTAAAAGATTTATTTGGAGGAACATTAAAATTCGTAATACTATGATCATTTTACCTTGATCGTTTTCGTCTTACCTTGATCATTTTCGAAAACTTGATCATTTTACCGATCTTCATTGTATTGTATCCCAGGAAGAATTTTTTTAATTGGAAAATTATTTCATGCATTAATTTCATTTATTTCAAATCTCATGTTTATTGAAATGTTATCATCAGACTAATTGATGTTTTAATTTTATTAAAGTATAAAATCGAGATTTATCAACATTATGTAACGATGACATCATCGATGTTATTCCAGCTATTTGTTACGTCACGATGACTTATGGGAACCTGTGATGGCATCACTAATTCGAACAAAATCATTTTGCCATGTAATTCAATTATAATAGCATTTGGAATCAGTTCACCGATCACCATTATGTCACATAGCCGCGGTAATGACATCACGCCATCGTTACACATTGTGACGTCACGTTATGTGGAATTTTTAAGTCATACATTATGTCGTGAGATGTCATATATTTCATTATATCACTTGTAATCCGTTAGTTTTTCGTATCCAATTTATCAGTTGATTTAGCCACCAAATAATGTCGCGATGACATCATCATAGTGGTAGAGCACTAAATAGAGAGTATACTCGTTCTGCGCCATATTTGGTCCAAAACGCCATATATTGGTCCAATATATATCATATTTTTAAACTTCTAGACAATTTAATTATTAAGATTAGTTCTATTTCCAGTAAAAATTTAAAATGTACGATTACGAATATAATTTGTTAGCCAAAATTTCAATTATAATCAATCGATATCTAGTTTACATCTTATAAAAGCGCTACTGTCATTTGGTATTAAACGCTATCTAGTAAACAAAATTATTGTATTAAATTAATCATTTCAATGTTTTCGATACATTTTAAAGACATAACTTCCATTTATTTTATGTATTTTTTTTCATTAAACTGAAATCTTTAGAATATTACTGTAACGGCCTTTGGGAAGGACAAGAAATGGCCGATGCGTATACCCCTATATAGTGCTCTAATAGCGGTAACGTGGCGTCACATCAACGTCAATCCATTGTTACGTCATTGTCCAAATATGATTTTTGACGACATCCATTATGATGTCACATCGATGCGTTTATGACGTCACCCAGAATTTGGACGTGATTTTGAAGGATTTGACTGAAGGCATTTTCATTGCCATCCTCTGGAGCGATCTTGATCCAGAGTAGCCTATGTTATCTGCAGAGCAAACATCTGATTCTGGAGTACAGGGTCGTCAAAACAAACGGTGCCTCCAGAAAACAATGGCGCGCCAACGTGGTAAATTTAAAATACGTTCCGACATTCATGCCGGAAAACTGATGGAACCGGAATTGATTGCCAACTGTCAACTGTATTAGATAACATAATAATGCTTCTTTACTAGATAATGAAAACCTACATGTGTTTAACAACTTTTTCAGGCAAAATAATAATTTTTGGATATTACCCATTGAAAAGTTCCTTACTACTACTACTTAAAACGATATGATATCATCAGTTCCGAAATGCAGAAAATTATTTACCCAAAAGACTTACAATCGTTATAGAATTATCACGACGAATTTTTAGTATCAAGACATCGTGATGCTTCACAATTATTTAAAAAAAATTGCATATCATCCCGATTGTATAAGTGAAAACTATTTTATGTATGAATTTATAAAGTATCGCGCACACTAAACTACTGTGTGTTTATTTTCATATGACTGTTTATAAAAACATTTCTTTTTTTAAGATGGCTGCTTCCATGCGAAAAATAAATCTAAAGATTGGAGAATTAGTTTATGCTGTCTGTCTGTCGATAGTTTCAGAGCAAATATCTTTTTTTGGATTTGAAAAAAATAATTTCCTACATCGGTATTAAAAAATTGACTACAAGTAGATGACAACGAAATAGTCAGCCATCTTGATGCGCAAGGGTTGTATTTAAAAACGCACCCTATAGTAGCTGAATTGGCCAGGTGGAAACACTACGGCTTTCTATTTATTCATCCTTTCGGAATCGAATCCTGGTCTTATACCCGAAATTCGATCGATACTAGTGGTGGGTGGCAGTTGGTCTAATCCTTTTACGGGCAGGAACTGTCAGTGAAAGGCTCGAAATGCCCGCCAGTTAGTAATCTGCAATAATTAGAAAGAAACAAGTAGATATGCAACTTTAATACATTTTTGATTTGTCAACAGATGATGCTAATAATGAGGGTTCAAACCAGGTTGGACTAAAAAATGGAAAGTGCTAAACCCGGAATTGAACCTAATCCTTTAAGTTGGCAGGCCATCCTGCCTATTGTACCGCCACAAATGCTTTAATTATACGCTGTGGAAGAATGGTCAGACATATCTGGATTCAGTTGTGATTTGTTATCAATGGGACATCTAATGCACTAAATAATATAGGAACATTCGTGTTGAATTTTGATTTATTCACAATTGTTGGTCGATTCTTACATGACACCATTTCTCCTGTGTCTATGGTAATTTAGTAAACACCTTGAAAATGTTCATCTATAATTTGTTTAAAATATTTTATAACGATATAAATAAAATAACAGATTGGTTTATTTTTACTTGAATGTTTAAGATTTTTAGAAAATAATTATTATAACACCTCTGTTACCCCAAAACCTACGAATTAGCCTTCCAATAAACAAACAGCTTCAGCATCACGAACATGTAGCCCGAGAATGACGTAGAGCGCTGGAATAACGAAATCATGGCGTCATTTCGGGTCGTCCCTAAGGAATTCCTCACGTCCAAACGTGAGTTAAGGAAAAGTTCTATATTAACATCATTCGTTTGCCTTCTACACGTCGAAAATGGCAAATTCGACGCTTAGGCAGGAAGGTTCACGTTGGTGATTACTTATGTTTATAGTGACTAAACGACTAAATATAATGACATATCTTTTAATGTGCACGGTCCTTAGACTTGTATCTATGATATGATAATTAAATTTTGTGTTAAAAACGGTTAAAAATCCTAACTTGAAGAGTTACTTTTATACCATATTTTTAGGCGTGATTTCTGGATATCTCTGAGTGGAAAAGCTTTGTTTTATTTTTATTTAATCTAAATATTTTTTCTAGTTACTATCGAAGTGATTTTGAAAAACAAAATCGTATCAACCAGCCACGGACTCGGATGTTCGTGTTCTGCGCAAGCGTATTAAACGAATATGATGTCATACACGTGACGCCATCTGGGGAAATTAAGGGAAGTAAGACTCGCCAAAGCAGATTTCTTCTACAATCGCACGCGTGGAACGTGAACTCAATGACGTCATTCTTCGCGTTCATGTTCGCGTCAATGCCTTGCTGAAGCTGTCTAACGACACCTACTAATTCTATCGTGCTTACTAACTTATCGCTCATTCTCTTTTGTTTTCTATTTTGTAAATTGTCAGTAAACATGGTTAAAATAGGAAGTAATAAGCGATATTTCTGTTTTCGATGTTATTGGTTTAAAGACTGACATTACGTAATGATTTTTCTAGGGGAAAAACAAATATACAGAATACAGTTTTCTAGTTAACAGTTTAACTGATGTCGTATGCGAATTTGGTTCAAATAGAACTAATGTGATAATTTTATCACGGTGTATTTTTTACAATTAAAATACCACATTGTGCTGCACTTAGTGTTTCTTTGGATAAAGCATCGACAGCGATGCACGACCGAATGAAAGCGTAACCTGGTAAAAATAGGATGCAACAATTACGAAAAATATCGATTATCGATGCTATTCGATACATTTTTTACCGAGAAACTATATTTTTTAATTTTTCAAAAGATATAACACACAGGAAATTATAAATAGCAGATATCAACACGGGAATAGCGTAAGGTGCCGATCTGTTCGTCAGGTAAACAATTTTTGTTAAGTTACAATTGCTATGTTTGAATATGACTAATTATTCTTCTTTTCCAGAAAATAATTGTACCCGATAGTGTTTTTGAAAGGAAAAAAAAAAAATACACAAAAACAAGATGACATATGATTTTATTAATTCCTATTTAACACGTGCAATAAATGTAAAAAGGAACTTTTCAAAAATACGTATAAATAAGGTAAGTGTAAACTATAAAGTTCAATTGAAGCATCATAAAATGTAAGTATTTAAAATAATATTTATACTAATAAACTTCTTGTGTCTACCTGTGAAATAAAAAAAAGCAATATCGAGATAAGTATAAGTTAAACAAAACACTAAAATACAGTAGAACGTCGATTATCCGAACGTAATTTTCAATTGTGATACGCAACAGGTCTCCGCCAATCATGGCCGGATTTACCTATAGGCCGCGTCCTAGGGCCCCAAAACTATCAATCATGTTTTCAATTTTTATAAACTTTTAATAAGAAAAAAATGGGTTTTTATTAAAGTGCTAGATAGAAAATAAAATTTTAAAGGTTCCTTATAAGTTATAAGGAGCAGTAGCTGATTTAAATTTTTAGGGGCCCCAAAGCCTCGCTGTCCTAGGGCCCCAAAAATGTAAATCCAGCTCTGCCACCAATACTCCCACCCTACACATTGTAGGGTGGGAGAATCTAAGCTTCTGTTATGCGCGTTGACTCTATGCGGAAACAATCGACAATTAAACTACTGTATATATATCTAATTAATATATTTAATATAATAATAATAATAATA